>QANZ01012251.1:4381-43015 GCA_003254925.1 Chamaecrista fasciculata
AGGATGATTGACCCTAGGGCACAATCTCCATCAAACTCCCACTTGCACTAGGTACAATCATTAATCAAACTGTTTCTAACTCTTAGAAACATCCATTAATGTGCGTCTAATTCCCAATTGACGTTACATGTTTTCATGTAAACCTGTGGTGGGGTTTAGTAAAAGGACTGGCAGAATCCTTGACTGCTACTTTTACATATCTTAGTATCACCATCTTGATGTGATACTGTCTGAGTACATCACTGTCGGAATGTCAGTGGGGAAACTCTTTCCCGCTTAGGCGTCTTCCTGTTTCTCCAGGATGACCTTTAAGCATACTTCAGATATTTGTTTTACAGTATGCGTCTCCACGCGACTAACCCATTCTTGTAGAATCAGCTATCGCATTCCGCTTGGAACCATTCCAACTTACGATCTCTACTGTTCAGGGAATACATTTTCATTACTGCGATTAATCTTGGTTGGTTCGAATAATGGGCTTCTTGTGTAACCACCTTACACATTAATTCTTCCATATACCAAGAATTTGTCTTTAGTGCTTCTCAAGTACTAAGGACCTTGATGATAGACTTCCAGTGAGCCTCAACAGGGTCACAACCTATCATATACAGGGCAAACGACACATTGAGTCCAGTACAGCATGATGGATCCTATTGCCAAAGCACATGGGATGCCACTCATGTGTCCTTGCTTATCACATGTTTCAGGAAACACTGATTCTTGCAAAAGACTAATCTACTTGATTCATCACCATGAATCTCTTCTTGAAGTCTCTCATACTGAACTCTTCAGTATCTTATTCAAGAATGTACTTCTTGACTCAATTCTAAGAAGCTCCTCTGAGAACTATCTCATAGATCCCAGCTTCTTTTCCTTCATTGAAAATGATTAATCTCTCTAAGATTCTCAATCTCAGGGATAGTAATGCAGCTTTCAACTAGCTATATGTGCTCGACACATAGCACCATGATTGCAATTGTGCTCTCACTAACCTTCTTGTAAACATAGGACCCATCTAGGTTTTGCATGAAGCCAAACTCCTTTGGTGTTTTTATCAAAACAGAGATTAAAGATTCTTGACAGGTGGCGGGCTCACCACGCTCCTAGAGCAACACATCCTTGCTCTCAATGACCAAAGATCCCCATCTTTGAAATTGAGAACGTGTTCTGTCAGAACTTTGTTGTCCTTATGTTCTAGAGTAGCTTCCACAACTCTTGCGGATCTTCTCTGGTTTTCGTCTGTGCCTCTGATTTGTTTTGTGGATCTTGAACTCTTCAAGATTCATTTTACTCCCACTGTTTCTTTTGGAAACAACGAATCCCTTTCTAAAAGGTATCCTCCTCTAACTACAAACTCTTTGTGGTCAGATGGGTAGTAGACTTGATATCCCCTTTTGGGGTGTCCAACAAACTCGTAGTGAGACATCAAGAGACTCCTTTCTTCCCATATCTCATATGGTTTTCTCCAGACGAAACGGCTTAGTGTGAAGTCAACAGCTTTTAGAGCACACCCCTTGAGGTTGGTACAAGATCAATTATCTTAGATCAAACCTTATCTAATAGGGTTCGACATCTTTTCTTAAAACACCATCTATCATGGGATCTTAAGGAAGAATGAGTTGTGAGACTTTCTCACAGCTTCTAAGACGTTTAGCAAAGTTTTCGACTCAAATCCTAGTCCTTTGATCCAATCGAAGGTTTCCAGATTTTGTTGTCTAGTTAATTTTCTACTTCGTTTTGAAATCTCTATTTCAACTCCAACTTTTGTTTCAAAGGATAGCCGTAGATCTAACCTTTGAAGCATTTAGTGAGAGCTTATTACTTTTAGCTTAAACACTTATGGGTCTACATACATCAACCATGTATGATCTCCATTAAGTTAGATTTTCCTTCACTATAAAGGAAAAACTCTTGTTATCTTTCCATTTTAAACAAGGCTTGCAAGCTTCATATGATTCCAAATCATGATGCTTCAAGGCGGTTCTTGTTTGTATGGCCTAAACAACAATTGCCAAAAGTTTGTACCAATGTTATAAATACTTTGTTATTGTTCTAGTTTAAATATAATGAGTACCTTTGCAAATCTCATAAGCAAATAAACATTTATTTAAAATAGAAACTATTCTTCAATGTTTGCACAAAATCTGCCTTATCTAATAAGGAGAAAAACCAATGTTTAAACATTCAAAGAATAATAACAAAAACTAGCCCATAGAGGGTGGTCCAAGCTCGCTTGTCCCTTCAGTAGCAACGGCAGCAACCTTTGCTCCATTGTCCACATCTAGGTCCATCTCGCTTCCGTCCTTGCTTTCTACCGTCTTTGAAGACCCTGCACATCAAATGTGAGAATCACATGTGTATCCAATACTCAAGTGATTTAAGTAGAAAAACAGAACACTTTATAACATAGATACCTGAAGTAGAGGCTTTAACGCACTTCTGCTTCTTTTGATCCTCCCAGTAGTATTTGCACTTTCTCATCGCGTGTCCTGACACTTGACAGAAAGAACAGAATACTTCCTCTGAGGGTTTTGCCTTCTTGGCAGGAGATTGAGGGTCGTCCTCTGGATTGGTCTCACCATCCAGTATGATTCCCTTTCTTTGCCCTTCTTCTTCCTTTCCCTTTTCTGGATCATGGATGCCTCAACAGACTTGAGCATCCCATGCAACTCAGAAACGGTTTTCTCTGTTCCTCTCCTTAAGAAGCTTTTAATAAATGGGTTATAGCTCTCAGGAAGTGAGCACAGGATTACTCTAGTGGCAAACTCTTGTGGAAGAGGAAAACCGAGCCTATCAAGGTGATCTATATACCCTCTCATCCTCATGACATGGTAATGGACAAATTCACCTTCAGCCATTTTGCAAGACACGAGAGCTTTGTTAGTCTCATATCTATCTTGTCTGATTTGATAGCTAAACATTTCNTAGAGAAGCAAGGGAAATTTGAGGTTAATATCATCAATCAATCAATCAAATGTACGTGCTGAGCCCAAAGTCTTTTTTTTGGGCCTGAAGCCCAAAGTCTATTACAGTTAGTGGTATATGATACAGAACAAAAAATAGCTAAATAATATGTTCAAGTACATCTGAATCAGTGCTCATTAACGAAGAAAAACATAGCAATGAAGAGTATTCATGCAATGACTCATAAAAATGGTAAATCTCTTTTTTACCTTGCTAACATCCAAACGAATTTGAAAAGTACTTGACAAAAGAAATTAAAATATAAAATATTAAATTAACGAAGAAATTAAAAATAATGTCAATTCAATTTTACATTGATCGCTATAAAATTAAAGTGACCATAAAAAATTAATGATAAGAATAAAATAATAAAATCATGAAAATTGTATATTAAGATTTGTTAGGATTTTACATTTTAGTCAGTAGTCAGTATTGGATTTTTAAAAAAAATCCCTACTTTATGGGATTCATGTATTTGCACACATTTTGAATTACCTATGATGTATCTTTGTTTTATAATGTTATATTTATAGCCAATACTCTTTTCAATTGCAAATTTGCAATATAAGATTTTATCATATCTTCCTTTATCCTTGCTGAAGTTTTTTCTTCCCTCACATTCCCACTGATATGATGTGTTTACCAAAAAAAAAACTTAGAAAGAACAGAGAGATACTCGCGTGATGCCATATAGGTACATTGCCAATTTGCGATACACACAAGCAAGGACGTCTTCAATGACAAACGCAGAGAAATGGCAGTAGCATGATTAGCATTTAGCAAGTCTATGAGAGTGTTGACTCCAATGTCTTTATAAAACAATGCAACTGGCCTTTACAAATTGCAACAAAGACCTGCAATTATTTTTCATTGTAAACAAAGGAGAGCATAATAAATTGAGACGTCAAAGGAGAAATCACCCTTGACCGGTAGAAGAGGTAGTGATGAGGTTTTGGGAAATGGGATGAAGATTGATACGCCAATCTGGATTGGACCTGCAAGAATGGAGAGCGGGTTGATCCTCCGTTGTAACTCTGATGCTAAAGTCAGTAATGATATGTTCAAGATAAGAGGAATTTAGAGAGAATTAGCGTTGAGAGAGTATGTGACTATACCTACAAAGGCTGATTAATAAGTATTTATACCGTGAGGTAATTGACAGAGGATGAGATGGTTGAAACTGTACTTAACCGCCGGTCATGCTTTGAGGGGATCTGCAAAAGGGATCGCTCCAGGGGATGCCTTATCACTAGTCACCTAAGTTCCCTAGTACTTGTTACTAAGGAGGACCTGTGAGTAATTTGCTTCTGCCGCTCAGGGATCGCATCCTTATTGAGGGGATCAAGGATTACTTGAATCTACCCTTGTGCTTAGGGATCGAGGGATCCTCTTCCAGCTTGTGGGCTCAAAGAAGTCGCTTTTTGGGCTCAAGAATTCTTTTTAGCCGTAAATGGGCCTTGGGCGCGAAGGCCCAACATGTTATGGCTTCAATCAAGGTCGTTGGTTTTAAATTCGAATGTTTGAATAATCCGGATTGTCAGATCCAGTAGGGTCTTAGCATTCCCCTTATGCGCGGGTAAATGGGAAACATACTGAGTAACGTCTTCTTTTTTCAATGCGTCCGCCTGGGACTGGCCACTGCTTTGTAGAACTGCAAAGGCAGTTTTCAAAGGCGTTTTCCTTCTAGCATACTACATTTTTCTGTTCTGAAGTCTTGAAAATACCTAGAGTTAGGGCTTTTGCGAACTCCTTTAGTCAGCACTCTTCCAACGCTTTCATCTTTAGCTTTCTGTGAGTATAGTTTCGGCCACAAGGAGTTACATTTATTGTTTTTCTTCCGATAAAATGTAACTATGACTGTCGATTGTACGTTTTTAGGTATTTTATACACAGATTGCTTTCGCTTTCTCACCGTTTTTTTTTTTGTTGCTTTCATCATGTTAGGTAACTTCTCGCTACTACCTTGCTTCTTGCCACTTTTGCAATGGCTTCGTCTTCTTCTTTTTCTAAGAAATCGGAGGGTTCTACGTTCGAGCAAACCAACTCTTCGCCTCGTCTTCACACGATTTTAGCCGACAGGCTACTATCGAATTGTGATGATGAATCTAACGAGGAAAACCCTTGTGGGCGATCAAGATCACTTCTACTTGATCACCTTGGATCACCCATCATCAAGATCACCGTGACTTGATCACCTTGGATCACCCTAGATCAAGATCACCTTGACTTGATTACCTTGGATCACCCAAGATCAAGATCACCTTGACTTGATCACCCATGATCAAGATCACCGTGACTTGATCACCTTGGATCAACCTTGATCAAGATCACTGTGACATGATCACCTTGGATCACTCTTGATCAAGATCACCTCTACTTGATCACATTGGATCAACCACGATCAAGATCACCGTGACTTGATCAACATGGATTACCCACGATCAATATCACCGTCACTTGATCACCTTTAATCACCCTTGATGAAGATCTCCGTGACTTGATCACCTTGGATGACCCTTAATCAAGATCCCCATGACATGATCACCTTGTATGACCCTTGATCAAGATCACCTTGACTTGATCACCTTGGATCACCCATGATCAAGATCCCCGTGACTTGATCACCTTGGATCAACCTTGATCAAGACCCCCGTGACTTGATTAGCTTGGATCACCCAAGATCAAAATCACCGTGACTTGATCACCATGGAACACCCATGATCTAAATCACCGTGACTTGATCGCCTTCTGTCACCCTTGATCAAGATCAACATGACTTGATCCCCTTGGATCACCCTTTACCTCGATCACAGTGACTTGATCCCCTTGGATAACCCATGATCAAGATCTCAGTGACATGATCACCTTGGATCACCCTTGATCAATATCACCTTGGATCACCCATGATAAAGATCAAAGTCACTTGATCACCTTTGATCACATATGATTAAGATCAACGTGACTAGATCCCCTTGCATCACCCGTGATCAAGATCTTGGTGACTTGATCACCTTGGATCACCCTTGATCAAGATCCCCGTGACATGATCACCTTGGATCACCCTTGATCAAGATTACATTGACTTGATCAACTTGGTTCAACAATGATCAAAATCACATTGACCTCATCACCTTGGATCACCCTTGATCAAGATCACCTTAACTTGATCACCTTGGATCACCCATGATCAAGATCACCGTGACTTGATCACCATGGATCACCCATGATCAAGATTACAATGACTTGATCACCTTGGATCACCCAAGATCAAGATCACCCTGACTTGATCACCTTGGATCACCCATGATCAATATCATATTGATTTGATCACCTTAAATCACCCATGATCAAGTCACCTTGACTTGATCACCTTGGATCACCCATGATCAATATCATATTGACTTGATCACCTTGGATCACCCATGATCAAGATCACCGTGACTAAATCACATTGGATCACCAATGATCAAGATCTTGGTGACTTGATCACCTTAGATTACCCTTGATCAAGATCCTCGTGACATGGATCACCCTAGATTAAGATCACCTTGGATCACCCAAGATTAAGATCACCGTGACTTGATCACCTTGGATCACCCATGATCTAGATCACCGTGACTAAATCACCTTGGGTCACCCTTGATCAAGATCATGGTAACTTGATCACCTTAGATCACCCAAGATACTGTGGAAAGTAGTTAAATACACATGTGAAGTGAGGAATTCGGTAAATGAATATAGTTACTCTCTCTTACTTGTTGTTTATGAGATTCAACAATATTAGTGGATTGATTTTTTATTGTTATTTTACACATAGCACTATTAATTGGATGGTTCCTGAAGGCTAGAGCTTACATGACAATCTGGTCTCCACAAGTTTGAGAAGGGCCAAGCCAACAACTATTCCACTTTCTCATGGCAGACTATTATTTTCATTGGAATTCACTGTAGAAACTTCTAACCCCCAAAAGTATACGTATACGTATATATATATATTCTATCTAAAATACGATACAGAATGAATACATATACGATATTCATATGTTGTCTTTGTTGTTTGTTGAATTATTGTCTTCTCTTAGCTAGCTAGGTTACGCTTCTTTCTTCTCTCACCAATCTCACTTTCTCGCTCTTCTCGAAGGATCCTTCTTCTGCACGAGATTAATTTCAACAACTTTTGCGTGTTTGCTTGGCTTCCTCGTTCCTTCACACGCACATACTACAGCTAACCCAAAATTGTAAACCGAGTAAGTTTAATCTTCTTCATCTTCACTACCAACGAGTATCACTGGTTCTTTTTTTGTTTTTTTGTTTTCCACAAAATTCTGTTGAATTTGATGACAATGGAAGCCGACGGAGACTACTACAAGATCCTCCAAGTGAATCGCGAAGCCTCCTATGAGGAGTTGCGAAATGCGTTCAGGAGTTTGGCCTTGAAATGGCATCCTTATAAGAGTATTCAGAATTCTATTAAAAAGGAACACGCTGAGGCTAAATTCAAGCAAATATCAAAGGCCTACAATATACTCAAGGATGCTAAGATGCATCAGATCTACGATTCTGATGGGATGAACAAGAAGGATGAGAAGAGTGAGGACATTTGTAAGCAGAAGGACCACGAGGAAGGGGCTCATGAGAGAAAATTGGCCTTGATGCTTGAACAACTCTACAGTGGTTGCAAAAGGAAGTTGACAATCTTGAGGAATGTTCCTGATGAGTTCGGTAAGAAAAACACTGTTGAAGAGATATTGAAGATTGATATTAAACCTGGTTGGAAGAAGGGCACAAAAATTATTTTTCCTGAGAAAGGACACCAAGAGCTAAGAAATAATGTTCCGGTTGATTTAATCTTTGTGGTGGACGAGAAGCCCCATGCTTTCTTCGAGAGGCAAGGAAATGATTTGGTGTTAAACAAGAAGATATTACTTGTAGATGCTCTCGCGGGAAAGACTCTCAAAGTGAAAACTTTGGATGGGAGAAAACTCACAATTCAAGTGACTGATATTGTTGAACCTGTTGGGAAATCCCGGGGAAAAACACACAGCGGAAGCAAAAGTAAAACAAAAATTTTGCGCTCCCCAGGAATTTCCCACCCTGAGATCCGCTAGTTGAATTTAAAACCAGATACGAAAAGTGTTATACCTCAAGCTTTCAATCGGATGGTTAAACTTGGTGAGTCTAAGAAGTCCGTTTCCACGTCCTTCCTCCACCGGTAATCCACACGAATAGTTTCCCGAACACGAGGTGCTAACCTTCTGTTTCTTTCTCCAAAGAAACCAGGGATCGAATCTACAGTTGTTGAACTCAGGAACTCCTTCTCTGAATTCAGGCTAGGTGGCGCAACTATGGAGGAGATAACAATAAAACTCCTTTTGTTCTTCTTCTCCCAAAAACCCTAGGAACCCACAACTTCGAATTTCTCTCTAACTCCTTAGGAGAAAATCGACTTCTCTCTCTAGAAAGGTGGGTGGCGAATTTTCTCTCTCTACAAGGATGAAAATCGACTTGCCAAAGTGAATTAGGGTTTCTCACATGTGTGTGTGTGTTAGGCGACTTCTTAGATATATAATTACCAAAATTACGGTAATTTTATAAATATAAAATCATGATATTACCATAATATCATATTTTAAGACTTGAATATCTAATTAAAATATTACCATAATATTTTAATTCAAATTCAAATTGCTATCTCAGAGAATCAAATGGAAGATCAAATCTCCCAATGGGACCCACCAACCTCAGCATCCCCTTTCCTCTTTCCTTTGCCCTTCCCCTTTCCCTTGTTCTGAACTAACAAGACAGTGCTAGGCGCCTTCTTTATAGATGCCTCAGCAGTCTTCAGCATCCCATGCAGTTCAGACACTGATTTCTCCATGCCATTCATGTTGAAGTTCAAGACGAACTGGTCATAACTTTTGGGCAGCGAATGCAGGATCAAATCCGTCGCTAGCTCTGGCAAAATGGGAAATCCCAGCCTAGCAAGGTGATCTATGTGCCCCTGCATCTTCAAGACGTGGGCACTCACAGATCCACCTTCTGCCATCTTGCAAGAGTAAAGAGCTTTTGAAGTCTCAAACCTCTCTTGCCTTGCCTGTACTTGGAACATTTCCTTGAGATGTGTTATCATCTCATATGCCCCTTTGTTCTCCAAGTTCTTCTGAATCTCGGGAACCATGGTAACGAGCATAAGACAGGCAACGTCCACAGAGTCATTCTGATGCTTCTCATAAGCATCCTTCTGAGCTCTTGGAGCATTTGCAGCAGGCTGTTCAGGGATGGGGTTGTCTAGGACGTAGAGCTTTCTCTCCTGGGTGAGAACAATTCTCACATTTCTGTACCAGTCGAGAAAGTTAGTCCCAGTCAGTTTGTCCTTCTCAAGGACAGATCGCAGTGATAGTGATGAAACGTTTGTTGCCATTTGATTCTACAATTGAGATATGCAAAGTTTAATTAGCAGGAAAATAAAATATATCCACCATTTTATAAAACCCAGTAAAATTTATTATTAGTGGCTAAGACCCATATTTCACCAAAGTCTACCGTCGCGGAGGGCGATCATGCATCCTTTGGCTATTTAGGTAGGTAACTCCTTACCAATCACATCTCTATGTGACTCTTAGATCATTATGGGACTGTATCATCATATGACACGGCATGTTTATCCCATCTAATGCCTTGAGGTCCAAAACCGTTTTGATAACCCCGTTAAGTCACACAATAAAACTTGTGAATGGCAAGGCCCAAACGACGAGGCCGTAGCCCAGCCCCATATCATCAAGGTCCCACTAAACACGTGTCGCGGAGGGCGATCACCGCATTCAATGAACCATGATTTCAATGGGCGTCGAACTGAAAACCCTCATTCACCCGTGTCTCCTCAAGGTCAAGGTAGATACGTGTCGCGGAGGGCGATCACCGCTCTACGATGAACAAGATTTCAACAGGGTGTTTTATTGATGGCATTAAAACTTAAGATTTTCTAAAAGGGTTTGATTTTTAAAATAAGTTCCGTTTTTATAGTTTAATTTTAAAACTCCTTTTAAAATTAAACGAGTCATGCCACATGTTTATCACCCCATGTATCACATACATATATAAACATGTGCACGGATCTTGCATCATATGCAAAATCCCACGCTCGTATCGTATACGTAGTTGTTGCGCCAAAACGGGGTAAATAGCATGTTAAAATCGCGTCCTAAACATACATCTAGCGCTTTGTATCACATACAAACTAAATGTAAAGCAGATATATACCGTGTTTACATGTGGCTCACCTATTCTAATAATTCTCCCAAGCCAATGAGAGAATTTTTCTAAAAAGAAAAGTAAAATTACAAGAGAGTAAACCCCAGTTACATTGAGGTATAAACTGAAAAGTAAAATTACATCGGATAGAGGGAGATGACACGCAGGCCGTATACACCAAAAACCTAGAGCCATATCCAACACCACACAATTACATATATGAACAATTCATACAATTATGTCAAACACGATATATTTGCAACACACATCAAAAATGATTTTTGTAGGTGTTTAAATTAGGGTGTGCAATTTTAACATGTCTTTTTCTTGAAATTAGGCCCATTATCAATAATTATAAAATTCAGGAATCATATTCAAGAATTTTAATTATTGACTGATCTAACCATATTCTATCATGCATTTCATTGTCATTTTAAGGCATTTTATATACATTTATAAGCTAATTGCACGCCTTTATACCCCTGTTATGATAGAATAGGGTGCTTTGAGGTTTAGTACTTATTAGGACTATTTTTAGTTGATTATGTGATTTTATCGTGCTTATATCTATAAATTGTTTAATCTTGAGAAATCATGTAGTCTTTGGTGTTTTTGGATCAGGTCCTAAGCTTTGAAAATCTCAAAGAAGAGCCGAGGATGCGAGGATTTGAACCGGATTCATGATGGCTTTGTTGCAGTGCTGATTTGGCCTTTGCCAGTTCGTTGCCAGATGCCTATCTGGCAGACCTATCCGGCAAACCTGCGTGCTGAATTTTATTTTCTTAAGCCCAAGCCCATTTCTGTTGTTTCCAACCCGGCCGAGCCTCCTTGGGACCCGAAATTTAACTAAAAATGAGGTCCTTAGGGTTTCTTTACCATATTAGCACACATTCTCCAACTTCCACCATCTTCCTCTCTCTTTTCTTTACCATTTTCATCACTTTGGAGCTTCTTTTGGTTGCAATGGCTGTGGTTGCTGGATTTGGGCTTGGTGGAGCTCGATTCTTCACCATGAGAGGCTAAGCTTCTTCACCCGGAGGAGCAATGAAGTCAAGCTTGAGCTAGGAGCACAATTTGAGGGAGTTTTCTCATGCTTTCTAGGGTTTTTATCTTAGTTTTTCTTTCTCCTTAGTTAGGAGTATGAGCTTTGATGTAAACCTTGGTTATTTTGCTGAACTTGAGAGTTTGAATTAATTTTTCCATTCATACTTGGTTGTGATTCTTAGGGTTGATGTTTATCATTAGAATTATGACTTGTAGTGTGATAGCTTTGTAATTGGGTTAATTACTTTGTTGTTTGACTCTTGGTTTATGCTTTAAATCATCAATGCAATGAGGATTTCATTTCTAGTTATGAATTTTATCTTGGTTGAGGTGTGTTCATGATTAGTGTGTTAATCCAAGTCACTTGGTTAGTGACTACCTTAGGATGATTAGTATGAGATGCTCCCAATTTATCTTTTGTTGGTTATGATGGCTTGATTGAGTTGTTCCGAAGGGTACTTTCTCCATTTGATTCTCACATCTCTTATCTTTAAGTTTCATTTTAGTCCTTATAAACAAAAACTACAAAAAGATTTATTGCTTTGTTTTAATCTTGTTTTAGTTAATTAGATAAACCTTCAAAGACATTTACATTGCTTTTACCTAGTTAGCAAGAGTTTAGCATTATTTTCCTTTAAACCATTCAAGAAAGTTCCTCAAGAGAAACGACCCGGATTGTACCACTTTAGTGCATAAATTCGGTTATTTGGCCGCCTTACGACGGGCGAGGTCATTGACCCAAAAATTTTAAAATTCATAATTTTATTAAATTTTCAGTCACCCACATAATATTATGATTAAAACACTTTTAACCATAATTATATGGGAATTTCGACTTTAGCCTAAAATTGCAAGAAAACTTTCAAATCAATCATATTGACTTCTTTATGTATCATATACATAAATTTAAAACCAGATACGAAAAGTGTTATACCTCAAGCTTTCAATCGGATGGTTAAACTTGGTGAGTCTGAGAAGTTCGTTTCCACGTCCTTCCTCCACCGGTAATCCACACGAACAGTTTCCCGAACACGAGGTGCTAGCCTTCTGTTTCTTTCTCCAAAGAAACCAGGGATCGAATCTACAGTTGTTGAACTCAGGAACTCCTTCTCTGAATTCAGGCTAGGTGGCGCAACTATGGAGGAGATAGCAACAAAACTCCTTTTGTTCTTCTTCTCCCAAAAACCCTAGGAACCCACAACTTAGAATTTCTCTCTAACTCCTTAGGAGAAAATCGACTTCTCTCTCTAGGAAGGTGGGTGGCGAATTTTCTCTCTCTACAATGATGAAAATCGACTTGCCAAAGTGAATTAGGGTTTCTCACATGTGTGTGTGTGTGTTAGGCGACTTCTTAGATATATAATTACCAAAATTATGGTAATTTTATAAATATAAAATCATGATATTACCATAATATCATATTTTAAGACTTGAATATCTAATTAAAATATTACCATAATATTTTAATTCAAATTCAAATTGCTATCTCAGAGAATCAAATGGAAGATCAAATCTTCCAATGGGACCCACCTTGAGATAGGCGCCTAACTCCCCTTATATTATTGGAATTTTATAAATCAAAAATAACTCCTAAAATTAGGAAGTCATAACCAACTTATTTTATCCCAATGTTTTTGAATTAAAATATTACCATAATATCTTTAATTCAAATTTTGAATTTTGAATTTAAATTCTTTATTGAATTAAAATATTACCCCAATATCTTAATTCAAATCTTGAATTTCAAATTCAAATTCAAACTCATGATTTAAATTAATAAAACATTTTTATTAATTAAATCACCTAAAAAGAGGCGCCACCCTCTATGCCAATATTAGTGAATTTTATAAATCAATAATCTCCTAACTTTTAGGAAACTTATTTGATTTATTATTCCTAATATTTTAATTGTAAATAATTAATCTCTATTAATCATTTAACAATTATTTAAACTGTAGAAAATTTAAGACAAGACATAATGTCCCAGACATTTCCTCTGTGTCTTAAATTAGGCCACCGAGTTGACCCACGAATAACCCTAATTCGTGTCCCTTATAAAGTGTGTTCTAATCCTGCTCGTGTGTGACCCAGCAGGCCCCACGTGAAGTTGGCAGTAGGTCATCCCTATGTCCTACAAGTCGTGAGCGGACTCTAGCAAGCCATCACGACTACCCAAAACACGTGAGTGATCGTTTGTTACCAAAACCGATTTTAACCTTCGTACCTCCTTGGCACCGACCCTATTGTTCTGCGATATCTTGGTTATGGATCAGGCACAGGAAAGTCATCCATGATCCAAACCTTTACTTTCTCGATCTCCTTGAGTAAGTCCCAATATACTGAGTGGCCACTCTTTCCTTGGACAGACTCATCGAGGGCGCCAGTAAGGTATCTCCCATCTTATGGGGAACAAAATCCTTATTTTGGTCAATCCACATTCCTCAGCACGGCAATCAACCAAACCCGTACTTAGCCCTTATGGCTACCCTGCTACGGGCAACGTTAGACATAGCCAAAGTCTGACAACTGCAACGCCGGAATAATGATGACCTCAGGTCTAAGGCGTCGTGACAGGCGTACAGGAGAGGCAAGCTGATGACTAAACCCATGCAGGACTCTTCGGGTCAGTCCAGCAACTCGTAACCCCTTACTTAATTGCACCATGACTCTCGTTCCAGCATCTAGTGCGTGCATCTCTATGCACCGAGGTCATGCTGATCTTAGTTCATTTTCGCTCCCACGAAAACAGTCGATCAGGGACAGTTTTAGATCAATTATCTTATAATTAATCAAGGACGTTATCACAGTAAACATGCTAATAATTTGAAAACCATTAATTTATCTCTATAAATTAATCCATATGTTCATAACATACATAAAAGAGGATTGGCCCTAGGGCACAATTCCCAACAGAACCAGGATACCAGGTAGTGGTCCCAAATGAAGGGATGTCGATTTCAAAGGAATCACGCAAGAAAGGGAACCTCAGAATTAAGTTTGATGTTATGTTCTCTTCAAGGCTGACCATACAACAAAAGTACGGCCTAAAAATGATTATGACTTCTGAGTGAACCTCGTATATATATACCTAATTTCAGTCTGTTTTTCTAATGGTTGTATCTCTCTCTCTCTCTCCCTCTCTCCATTAACACTGAGTGGCATGAAATTTGTTTATACTAAATACTAATTAAGTTACTGATCAGCCCAAATATGAACAAGTTATTTGGCCTTCTTTTAATGTGTTTAAACTAATAATATATTATAATTAGACCAATTAATATGCTTAGGGGTACACCAAGGTATGGCATAATAAAGTGGATAAAATAGGTTAATTAGCGTTTATAATAAAGTGGTTGAGTGATCTATCCTAATCTTATATTTTTCACCATTGCTTGATTGATTGTGTTTGAGTTCAAATACATCATTTAACTTGGTTAAGTAAATGCACATTAATTATCTATTCTCTATCTTGAATGAACTATGATAGTCCATCTCTAGGGTTTTCTCTCAAGTATTGTTTTCATTCATATTCATATTTGTGACAACTTTTATAACCAAACTTATAAACTACAACCTTCATCACAATTCTCTTAGTCTCATCACATTGAGTTCTGCGAGAGATTCGACTTTGGGTTAGTATCTATACTATATTCTAATAAATATAGTTATACTTGCGAGGCTCGAGTATAATTAAATTTGGCTGCTTGACACCTTACGACGGGTGTCCAACCAGTTACACATAGCACTATTAATTGGATGATTCCTGAAGGCTAGAGCTTACATGACAACCTGGCCTCCACAAGTTTGAGAAGGGCCAAGCCAACAACTATTCCACTTTCTCATGGCAGACTATTATTTTCATTGAAATTTACTGTTGAAACTTCTAACCCTCAAAAGAATACGTATATATATATATTCTTTCTAAAAAACGATATAGAATGTATAGATATACATGCTATCAGTAGTCTTGATAATTTAAAATATAGCAATATTCATATATTGTCATTGTTGTTTGTTGTATTATTGTCTTTTCTTAATTAGCTAGGTTACGCTTCTTTCTTCTCTCACCAGTCTCTCTTTCTCTCTCTTCTGGAAGGATCCTTCTTCTGCGCAAGATTAATTTCTACTACTTTTGCGTGTTTGCTTGGGTTCCTCGCTCCTTCACACGCACACACTACAGCTGACCCAAAATCGGAAACTGAGTAAGTTTAATCTTCTTCATCTTCACTACCAACGAGTTTCACTGGTTTTTTTTTGTTTTTTTTCCACAAAATTCTGTTGAATTTGATGACAATGGAAGCCGGCGGAGACTACTACAAGATCCTCCAAGTGAATCGCGAAGCCACCTATGAGGAGTTGCGAAATGCGTTCAGGCGTTTGGCCTTGAAATGGCATCCTGATAAGAGTATTCAGAATTCTGTTATGAAGGAAGACGTTGAGGTTAAATTCAAGCAGATATCGAAGGCCTACAATATGCTCAAGGACCCTATGATGCACCAGATCTGCGATTCTGATGGGATGAACAAGAAGGATGAGAAGAGTGAGGATATTTGGAAGCAGAAGGATGACGAGGAAGGGGCTCATGAGAGAAAATTGGCCTTGACGTTTGAACAACTCTATAGTGGTTGCAAAAAGAAGTTGACAATCTTGAGGAATGTTCCTGATGAGTTCGGTAAGAAAAACACTATTGAAGAGATATTGAAGATTGATGTTAAACCTGGTTGGAAGAAGGGCACAAAAATTATTTTTTCTGAGAAAGGACACCGAGAGCTAGGAAATAATGTTCCGGCTGATTTAATCTTTGTGGTGGACGAGAAGCCCCATGCTTTCTTCGAGAGGCAAGGAAATGATCTGGTGTTAAACAAGAAGATTTTACTTGTAGATGCTCTCGCGGGAAAGACTCTCAAAGTGAAAATATTGGATGGGAGAGAACTCACAATTCAAGTGACTGATATTGTTGAACCAGGATACCAGGTAGTGGTCCCAAATGAAGGGATGCCGATTTCAAAGGAACCAGGCAAGAAAGGGAACTTGAGAATTAAGTTTGATGTTATGTTCCCTTCAAGGCTAACCATACAACCAAAGTACGGCCTAAAAATGATTCTGACTTCTTAGTGAACCTCGTATATATATATATATATATATATACCTAATTTCAGTCTGTTTTTCTAATGGTTGTATCTCTCTCTCTCTCCCTCTCCCCATTAACACTGAGTGGCATGAAATTTTTAAATACTAAATACTAATTAAGTTACACATAACACTATTAATTGGATGATTCCTGAAGGCTAGAGCTTACATGACAATCTGGCCTCCACAAATTTGAGAAGGGCCAAGCCAACAGCTATTCCACTTTCTCATGGCGGACTATTATTTTCATTTAAATTCACTGTTGAAACCTCTAACCCTCAAAAGAATATGTATATATATATGTATATTCTTTCTAAAATACGATATAGAATGAATAGATATACATGCTATATGTAGTCTTGATAATTTAAACTATAGCAATATTTGTGGTGGACGAAAAAGCCCCATGCTTTCTTCTAGAGGCAAGGAAATTATTTGGTGTTAAACAAGAAGATATTACTTGTAGATGCTCTCGCGGGAAAGACTCTCAAAGTGAAAACATTTTTGCTCATCTCCTTTTGAGTTCCAATTGGCAAGCTCTAGTTAAAAAGTAAAAAAAAAAAAAAAAAAAAAAAAAANAAAAAAAAAGAGGAACAATTATATGGCGCCAAATAAAAAGTCAAAGGACTCATGAAAGAAAAGAAGGAAAGCTTGTACTATTCTTGGTTACTTAAGGATTTGAGTACCACTAAGAATGATAGGTTGTAAATGCCAAGTTTTAAGAATTCATTAACTGATTTTGAAACCTTTCCTTCATCCATTAATTGCTCTCAACCATCTTTCTCCCATCATAGCCTTACCAACATTAAAATCCCATAAAGTCCTCTTGAATGAAGAACCAATACATTTTTAAGTAGAGATTGTACAATTATCTCAAGCCTATGGTAGATACTCATTTTCAAGGATTTGAGAGAAAAATCTCCCTCCTTGGTGAGTGAGTGATACACTTCTTGGATTGATTCCTTGGATTTTCTTTGGTTGCTTCACTATCTAAGACTAAATGATTATTTCATATTTTGAGTGGAAAATGTTTACCACTATCATATGTTGAGAAGAGTTGGTTATCTCTTAGTTCCTTTTGAATTTCTGAATCATTCTTTTCTTGATAGCTTTGCCCATGAGTGCAAAGGTTTAAGTGTGGACGAATTTGATCTAACCATATTCTGTCATACTTTTGAATGAACTTTTAGGGCATTTTATAATTTATTGAGAGCTTATTGCATGTCCTTATCACATTTTATGACAGATTATGGTGTCTTGAAGTTTTTGTTGAGAAACTTTTGTGATATGTTATGTGATTTTATCACGTTTATTCTTTATGATAGATTTAATCTTCTTTATCATGAGGAATCACATAGTTTCTTATCACATTTGGCAGGTTATATTGGAGTTCTAAGCATTGGAAGGCACAAGAAAGGATTAAAAGTGCAAAGAATCAAGCCAGGAACCAAATCAAAATTTTTATTATGAAGTGTAGAACACTTCGCTGGAATCTCGCAATCTAGGTAACTAACTAGCGAGCTTCTAGCAAAAAAACCTGCAGAATTTTGTGAAAGACCAGTATACTTCACTAGAACCTCGCTAGTTGCTAACTATCTAGCGAACTTCAAGCGAACGTTCGCGTAGAATTTTATGAATTGGGCCCAAAACTCGATTTTACATTCTATAACCCGCTCCAACTCGTGGATGACCCGAAAATGACCTACTTTTATGATTCCTTTCGACATCTTGAGCAAAAATGAGCTGGCCAAGTGATAGAGAGGAGATCAAGATGCATCCCTCTTTTGCTTTTGCATTATTTCTGTCAAAGAGAATGATGATTTTCAGGTAGTGGAGCAAGAATTCTAAAAAGTTATTATGTATTGAAGGCATTATTATTCAGCATCAATCATTATTAAAGAGAGTCATAGATGCACATACACACACTTGGCCAAGAGAGTATATTGGGAGAGGAAGAGAGAAGTGCAGAAATTGAAGTCAAGAGCATGAACTCCAGCACCATGAGCAACTGAACTTCTTGACCAAGAGGAGGGTTGAATCAAGCTTGAGCTAGGAGCTTCAACTTAGGGAGTTTTTCTTCACACTTTGATTAGAATTCCATTCAGTTCCTTCTTGTAGTTTGAATTTGGATGCTATGTTGTAATTCTAGTTATTTGGATTGAGATTGGATAAGTATTTCCCTTCACATCTTGATTGTAACTCTTGAATTGGTTTATTCTAGTTTGGTTGGAATTATTAATGTGTTGAAATTGACAATGGTGGTTATTGTTGTTGAGTCTTAATCCATTCTTATCATGAATGAATGCAATGAGATTTTCAGTTTTTTTTATGAATTTATCTTGGTTGAGATGCTTCATGACTAGGTTGTTTATCTAAGTCACTAAGTTAGTGGCTATCTTAGGATGAAAAGTGTGAATTGCTCCTTATATATCTATTTGTAGAGATGAAAGCTTGATTCAATTCCTCCAAAGGGTGTTTCCTCATTGATTGTTTCATATCTTGTTGCATAGTATAAATTTTGTTATTTATCAAAAGTATTAGTTTATTAAATCTATCTAAAAAACAATTCAAGAATCATTCATTTTCTACCGGCTTGATTTGTATTAATTTAGCATTATCAATTCTTAATCAATTAGGGAGTTCTTTGAGAGATATGACTCGTATTGCACCACTATAGTGCATAAATTTAGATTATTTGACTCCTTATGACAGGTCTGGTCATATATATATATATATATATAATATTTTATACATATTTGTATAAATTATGGCTAATATAGTTTGACTAAAATTAATTAAGGTTAAGCCATAATACTCTTTATAATAAGACTACACACAATCTAGTGTTCCATCATGAAGAATAAATTGCTCGAAATTTTTAGAGGCCAATATTTGGATTCTACGTGAACAATTAGAAGAAAATTTTTCCTACTCTTCTATAGTTCATCAGGTATCCTATTGGTATATAGATTTTGAGATTAACATTTCTTACATTCCCCGTGAGCAGTGGTATAAAATTTCTCTTCTCTTCTATAATTCATCAGGTACCCCCATTGGGAAATAAATACTAAATTAAATTTTCTTAAATTTCTTAAAATTTATTTTATAGTAGCTTGTAATTGGTTTATAATTCAAATATTATAGAAAAAAAAAACTTTAAAAATATGCATTTAGTAATTTAAAATGAACTTCAAAAGGTTATAAAGCATGAACACTTGTTTTCACGGCGTGTCGTTGTCAATTTCAAAATATAAAATCATTTTTTGTTACTTTAACATGACAAATAATAAAAAAATAATTGCACATATAACATATATTATAAATGTATAATGTAATTTTAAAGTTAACATAAATATTTAGTGATTTTTTAATTAACATGTCGTGTAACTAATGGACGTGTTCAGAGTGTTTGTCAAAAGGTTTTAAAACTTTCAAGTCAAAATATTACATTCCAATTTGATTTGATGCTAAACGAGGACAAATGACAAGTAGTAACATTTCAAAGATACACACCTCCATTTGGATGCTCTTTCAAAACGTCTAAACTTTCAAAAAAAAAGATAAAAGAAATCCTAATTTTCTCCCACTTCCTTCGCTTCTCCTTAATTTCTCAATTCTCAAAATTCTCAATCTAAACGTACTTTTAAATTTTAATCCTACGATTTTATGATAAAATAAACAATATCTATACATGTCAGTAAACTGTTCGTCATCCATAATTTTGATGTGTACATGTGTTTATTCAATGATAAATGGTCAATCGAAAAAAGATCGACTATGAAAGAATTTCTCCCACATCTCTATAGAATACTCTCGGAGAATTAGAAGAGTAATCACAGCATTAATAAAAACAAGAAAACAAAAAAAAATCCAAGAGAAAGATAACAATAATTATGACTAAAAATGTTGAGCAAATCTGACTGTCATTCAGATTCATAATGACCAATATAACATGACCAAGATCGAAATGTATCAACTATCCAGCACCACCAAATGTTGATAATTTATTTTAGTTCGAGTCAAATCCAAATCGTACCCGACTTAGAGAAAAGAAAGTGAGTCATACGACTTTTGCCATACGTAATTAACACACTATTAAGGACCTTAACAAAGACGCAACCACCAAAACACATACCTACTCCAGTGTATGATATCCCATGACCCAACTTCTGACACCCACTTTGAACCTAGCAACCTTCACAACTATTATAATCTGAAGCTTTGCAGCAGAATAAAAGGTTCGCACCACGTACGTACGTTTCATCGGCGGCCAGATGACAGTAACAATGATTCTTATAGATGCGCGATTATAACACTTCCAGTAGAGGAGTGACCAACAAACCATTGTCGTACCACCAACAATCCCAGAAGATACAAGCCCCAAGAAGACTGGATGTATTCTTTTTACTTGACACCTATCCACCCCAACCAGATAAGGAATTTACTTTTTAAGAACGTTGAACTGTAAAGATGCTTGCATATCTTCCTTTCACTGGGCTGGAAAGCTCAGTAAAATCTGCATTGTATGTAAAAATTTTAAGCAGAAGAAAATTCGCCAGTAAAACCACAATAACCATTATTCAGGAAGTCAATGAATGCATCAAGCCCCAAACAGCAGCAGTATTACACAACCACCACCAAATCGAATTTGGCACAAGGTGTGTCAAGACTCTCAAAATCAAGCGAGTTCCAAATTCTTTCAGTGACAGACTACCACTTAAATTAGAAAGGGAAATGGTACTCACCTTTTTTAGTAGCAAGTGCCCGCAACAAGTCAAGGCCAAAAGAACTCCAACAACATTCAATGTTTAGGCAATAGAGTTGGAGTTTCAATGGATAGCAAAGGGATGCAGCACGTTCGCAATAATCCTTCAAGGACTCAACACACAAAGTGTTAGGGAAAAAAAATCATGTAGAAAATTAAATAATAAATCAATTATATAAACAGCATTAAATCCAGAACAGATGCATACCATCTATAATCTCATACTGACATCACACAAAGTAACGACCTGTCCAGATTGACTGTCCTTGGAATTGCTCAGGCAACGGAGTAAAATGCTGATTTCCAGCTGTAAGCTGTTGCTGTGGCTGCAGCTGCTGGTCATGGTTTTGTGCTTTTAAGGGCTCCAATGCATGATAATCTTGCCAACCGTTCTGTTTCTCTGCTTGAAATGGAATTTGCTTTCCAGGAAAAGGAAAGCTGACTGTCCCACTCAAACCATTATTGTTGCTGACTTGCTGAGAATTAACTTGAGAGTAAGTAATTGCACCATTGGAGTGTACACCTTTGGTTGATGCAGGGAACTGATACCCATCCAACCAACTGTAATCGTCCAGAATTGGATTCCCACTAACCGAATCTGTAGTGAAGGGTTCATCAGCTTGTTTGGGAGGAACAGAGCTAAAACCAGGAGGAGGTCCAAGGTGCCTAGCAGGCCGACTGACTGGATTTTTTCTCAAACTAGCAGGCATGACTGCTGATGTCGTTAGATTCATGTTATCAGTAACAACACCAGAAGACATAGCATCAACTTTGGGTGGTACCACAGATTCCAGAGCTTTTGAGAGACCATAAATAGCACTGGCAGTACTGGCACCGATAGATTGTTGGAAAGAAACAGGCAGTGCAGTATGGTTGGACATGCTAACAGGTTCTGGCAGGTTAGGTTGCCTCCCATGCCCATTATCCATAAACCTAAGACTTTTTAAACTGTTAGCGAGAGCGATTTCCTCCTCTAACCATCTCGAAGTATGTGGCTGAACTGGTTGCAGGTGTAGTGGCACCACATTGCTAACAGAAACTGGCATTTGTAAATTTGCATTGAAGGTTGCTTGATGGTTCACATTGTTGAGCGGGTTTGATGAGGAATTGACATGAAATTTTTTATCCCCTCCAAAAGCACTTTGAACAGGTTCTAAGCCCTCATTAGGTGCCCATGTCGAGACATGTGCATCAGCTCGCTTTTCAGCCACCATTGGCTTAAAAACAATAACTTCATCATCATCCTCTCCTTCCACAAACTGATGTTGATGTGATTGAACCATCCCCACCTTCAATTTTTCTGCTGGATTTTCTTTCATCAAGTCTTCTGCATCAGGCATGACTGAAAATGTGGCAACAAAATCATCTGAGGTTGGAGGCTCCACACCAATTATAAAATTTTTTCCCTTTGAGTCAAAATATATCATTTTTTGATCAACCCTGACGACATTGGCTAAAGCCTTTCCCGCAGCCAAAATCCTTTTCATCCGGGCTTTTCTTTCCTTATCACTATCATTTCCAAGGGAATGCTTTCTTGAAAAATCCAAGATGGTTTGTGCGGGAAGTAGTGGAACAAATCCTCTTAACTCAAAGTCCTCCCACAAGGCAAGCCGATTTTCAGTTTCCCCTTCTTCGTACCTACTCATATTGTTAAAGCAAGTGTCCTCTTCAGTGTCATCAATAGCCATGGACCCAACAGAAAGAAGCTTATTCAACAATGATATGCAGTGGTTCCAGAACTTAGACCTCATCATTGCCTGATTCTCATCCACATCATTGCCAGCTGCAAGATCAGGATAACATGCCAACCACTCCAAAAAGACTAATATTCCTGGTAAAAGATAACTGCACAAAGGATCACGCAGCTGTACACATCTCTCCACCAAGTGAGCCATCAATTCAAAAGCTGCAGTAAATGCATTCTGAAGTAGAACAGCACGCTGTACAATTTCAGCATATGTTTGACCTTCAGATTCCTTGTTCACATTATGAACTGTAAACACAAGAATAGAAACCATTCGGACAATGGCAAGTCCATTTTCAAGAGTGTCCGTGCCAAAATTCAGCTCCTCATCTTGCCCTGAAGACAAAAGCTCATGAAGGCCAGTGCTAACCAGAGAGAGAACTTCTGCGAAGGTCTCAAGGCTACCATCATGAAATACAAACAAAAATGTATAAGAAGTCTGAAAAATGGATTAATCGTAAATCATGTGAGGTACATATAGACTTGGAGGGAGAGGGAAGGTGAGAAAGAGTCAAGACTCATATTACCTTGTCCGTGTAAATAAGATTCCATTCAGACGGATAAAGCGGGTGTAGAAGGACTTTAAGTTCTCATGGTTATTTGATGTTCCTTCCTTTTTAGGACTTGCTTCCACACCAGTACCCCTAGTTGCTTGTTTGGCTTCCATTTTCCCTCTTCCTTTGCCAAATGATCGTCCAGAAGGTTCCTTGACAGCAGGAGCTTTAACGTCACCCAGAAGTTGAGAATAACTTTGACGATTCTAATAAGGTATAAAAGATATAGCCAGTTAGAAAATAATAAAATTATACTCAAGTGGGTGAATAGAAAAAATAATATCACACCCCATAAATAGGCGTCGTTTACAAGTTATACCCCACTGCCCAGGGGGTTTACTTTCCAGTAATGTTAAACTCACATCAAACTTGTGCACGTGAAAGAAGACTTTTCATATTGCAGTTAGTTTCCAATATAACACACAGAATGGTTAGAAGAAGAACTGAATTAGTACCTTATAATTGCTTTATTGATCAGGCAGCCGTTAAAATATAAACAATGCCAAGATGATATAACAGACTAAAGACAACAAATTGAAGACTCACTTCTCAAATAATAATAATTATAATTATAATAAAAATAGACATTGCAAAATTAATGATATGGAAAACTTGCCTTCTCAAAAGCAACGATCAAATTATCTCTTGCAGTTGAAAATGGACTATCTACAGCGAGACTTCGAAAATACCGATAAATAGCTACAAGCTCCTCACCAGAATATGAAGCCAATAAAGCAAGCTGCAAGCAACAGACTTGTCAAATTGGGTTCTGATAACCATTATTAAGAATACAGAACAAGTAATATAACAACAAAAGTTAATCAAAATTTATGATCAATGACAAACACCTGATGATGGGGATTCCCACTTGATGGCCAAATAGATGCAGCTTGTAAGTAGTAACTAAAAGCTGCAGCAAACTCACGGTTTATTGAGTCACCTTCACCATACAATCCTTTGTAGCGGGCAAGATCACCTAAATATATCAAACAACGGTGACAAGACACTAAACCCTTCTTCATGTCAGCAGATTTCTTTCCATCTTTCTCCATGACAATTCGATTCTCAGAATCCTCAAAGTAACCAAGAGGAAGCCCATACTTTGATCTGATTTTCATGATAAGATCATGGTAAAATCCAGTAGCTTCTGAAAGGAAAGTCTTAAACTGCAATCTTATTTTAGTTATCCGGTCAGATCGAGAGGGACCTTTGACTCCCTGTGTAGAGTTAGATCCAGCAGAAGAAAGAGCAGCACTAAAGTATGCCCTCAACTCCTCAATCCGTTTATAATGCAGCTGCCACAGAGCATACTCAATACTCTGCTGCTCAGAAAAAGCATAATCCT
This sequence comes from Chamaecrista fasciculata, assembly GCA_003254925.1. Classification (NCBI taxonomy): domain Eukaryota; kingdom Viridiplantae; phylum Streptophyta; class Magnoliopsida; order Fabales; family Fabaceae; genus Chamaecrista; species Chamaecrista fasciculata. Next base: position 29,179 of record QANZ01012251.1, read on the forward strand.
CAAGAATTATTGCTTCATAATTCTCACGCATCTGTTGCCAAGCATTTGGATCTGATGGGACCCGTGACTGAGCTGATCTCCGACGCTTACTCTCCAACTCAAGGTTCTAAGGAGTGGAAGGAATAAGATGTTACTAATCATAGTATCATACATCAATGCATCTCCCAAAAAAAAAATATCATGCATTTATACATATTTAGCTAGAAATTTCATTTCATGCGTCGCTTATGGCAAACCAACATAGTTTAAAGTTGTCAATAGAAATTTCAATTCATTAAATTACTGCAAAAAAACTCAAGTTTTGGAGAAGACTTTTTTCTAATAGCAGTTTGGTTTATTTCAGTTCCAACTAATTGTCATATTCTTAACTATTGTCAATGTATCAGGGATATATAAAAGGGTGTTTCTCAATGAAAGGTTTCCTCTACTAAACGAAGTACTTGTATAGTATAAATTATTCCTTCAATGTTTCTACTTATCATCTGTTTACTCTGTATTCTTTACCATTACAGGCCAAAGAAATCAAACCGTTTTATCAAAAGATAAAAGAAGAGTATCAAAATGCCAAAATGAAGCAAGAGCCTTCAAGACAAATTAAAGTTGAGCTAAAAGTAAGTCTCCAAATTGAAAATTGGGGCACTAGGTGTCTGAACCAAGAAAGCTAGCCCATGATCAAGCATGCAACAAACACACACACTCTTACATACAATTGATGGACCCACATAGAAAAAGGGAGTCGTCCTCTACTCGTTATAAGAGGGGGGGGAATTGATCAGGGATACTCATTCTTCTACATGGATCTCCAAACTCAGAAAAGAAACAACATATCCTCCAAAGAATAACATCCAGAATAAATCTGATAAAAACAAAATAAAGTAACCAAATTCCTATTAAGAGTCGCTTAGAAAAGGCTTGGTAATCATAAACAAGTCCTTGTTTATGAATAGATTTGTGAGGTTTACAATTAGGTAAATAACCAAAAGTGTCAAAACAATACCTTCTCATAAAGGCGCTGTGCACGCTCACGCGAAGAAGGAGCAGACATTTTATCCATCTCTACAATCATTGTCCATCAATTTTTCTTGTAAACTCAAGCTAAATCGAACCTACGAATGAAAAGACCGAATGATCAGCCAAAATAGAGCATATCATAGTTGGATTACAATTAATTAAGTCAAAAAAAAAAAAGGCGGCATGCTTGTCGTACAAACTACAAAGTAATACTGATGAACACAAGACATACGATATTCATTCCAACACATTTTAGTAATAAACACACTCAGAGTAATTTGACCCATTAATTCTTGACGCAAGAACTGATCCTACTTAAACGAATCAGGGCATATCAAACATGCATAGTGAAATGAATTTGACTCTAGCTGAGTTCAAAAAAAAAAAGCGCTGGCTTCTGCGAGACCAAAAATAAACATAAACATCAGAAAGAAAAGAAGAAAAAAGAAATCTATTCTGTTTTCGAACATCAATTTGCATAAATTCTAATACCTCATGATCAAATTATTTTAAAAGAAACGTAAGGAAACCATAAATAATTGTCGCACCCAATGGCTAAGAGAAAGAGATATCCAGATGAACTTGACCAACCAAAAACCATATTCCAGAATAATAATAATTGAATAAAAATAGGGTTTCGAAAAGAAAAAAAAAAAAAAAGAATCACCAAAAATATATGCAATACGAGAAAGAATGAATCAACGAGAGCAAAATTACACCAGATCCGTTAAATCTAACAATGATTTCTAATATCCGAACCAACCAACTTCAAATTTTCGGGAAAAGAGTCACACATTGAAAACCAGAGTTAAGTTTCGCCAGCGGAAGAAGAGAACTGAAAGAAAAAAACGCAAAACAAAACTCACATCACTTGTCGGATCTACGACGAATCCCTGGATCAAAGCGTCGGATTGAAATTTCGAGAGAATCAAGAAGAAGAAGGAAGGTCTTTTCTAGGGTTTCGTTAGAGCGAGAAAGAGAGAGAGAGAGAGAGAGAGAGAGAGAGGTTGTTATGATTTTGGTAGAAAACAAGGGATGAGGTTCAACGTGTATTTTTTTTTTTCTTTCTTCCCTCACCGTGGTTTTTCCTTTCAGGCGGCGACTACTTAAACGGTGTCGTTTATATGTCCATCTCCTTTTCTATTTTGAATTGACCTCTAGTCCTCTACGCCTCTACCCTATGAAGCATGGACACTGACACGGACACGGGACACGACACGGACACGGACACAGCGACACGTCAAACTCTCAAAATTACGCGACACGACACGGCATATATTTATATATATAAATATTTAAATATTCATAATCTTTAATGAAAAAATTAAAATTTACAATGTTTATTCATAATATATGTCATATCTATTATTATTTTCTCTTGCCTATCATGTTAAAGTTACAAAAAATTGATTTATATTCTAAAATTTATGGATATGTGTCGTGTCGGTGTCATACGAGTGTCGGACACTGACACGTGTCTGACACGGCGACACGCCTTCAAAATGAAGTGTCCATGCTTCCTAGCCTCTACCATATCTTCTTCTATTAGTAAATAAGTAATAAGTAATTTTTTATGATAAAATAAGTAAATATTAATGCCTAGAAAATGATTTTAACTTTGTTTGCGACTGCAATTCCTAATTATTATGAGAATTGGGGTTCATATTAAGATATTGATATAAATTTTAAGATTTTATGACGTTATGGTTTTATTTAGATAAATCGATTTCAATCTTAAGTAAAACTTAAATTTATTAAGATATTACTTAGATCATGATATATGAGATCTTATGATTTTAGATCTCATCAATCATACGATGATACGATCACTATCAATATTATTTTAAAACAAATTATTTAATGATTTAATGAGATATTTTATTGAAATATGACAAATCTTAAAAAAAAATTATTTATAAATGATTTTTTATGTTATTTATTACTTTGTTTATATGTATACATATAATGAAAAATGAGTAATTTTTTAGGTATTTAAATTAATTAAGTGGAAGATAAATGGTCTAAAAATTATAGTGTGGGTTACGCTCCTCTGAACCCCTTATCTGGTTGTTGTTGGTTAATGGTTCTAATATGCTAAAGACAAATCAATATCAATTTAGGTTTTTCTTGGTCATAGAGGTTGTTATCGATATCAGTTTGGGTTTTTCGATTCTTGGTTTCTGGTTGTGCGTTTAGGATAATTTGGTTCTCCGAGATGGTTTTACTAAGTCATCCTTTATTGTAATGCCATCTTCTATGGTGCATGTTCTCTATATCAGCTTCAGCTCTTTTTGTGATTATTTCATCAATGCCTTGTCTGGTACAATTAGTTTCTTTTGGTGGCGGCATGGTCTTCTAGGAAATGTTTATAGTGGATTTGGATTTGTTCAGTTGTTGATGAACTGGGCTAGTTGTATTCATAACACTCGAATTTGTTGTATGCTTGATGTTCTATCAGGTGTTACAATGATGTGTTTCTTGCAGAAAAACTATGTTTCCTTTGATGCGATGAGGGGGTGGTCTCGAATCGACCCCCCAGGCCGTCATGAGGTTCATAGCTTGGAATTGTCGAGGTTTCTAGGCCACCCCGACAAGTAGACGCTTTCGCTATTTAGTTAGAGACAAGAGGCCAGAGGTTGATTTTTTTTGCTGAAACCATTTGCCCGATTTATCTTTCTACTTGGTTTTTTTTATTTTGTTGGTTTGTGTAATATTATGGGGGCTGATCCCCAAGGTAGGAGAGGTGGTCTTATTTTGGCTTGGGCTAAGTCTGACTGTTGTTGACTTGTGCCCAAACTGGATCCACATATCGTTTATTAATGATAATGGCGAGCTTTCCTATGTGACCTTTGTTTATGGATTTTCTACACTTGACTTCGTTATGTTTTGTGGGATTATCTCATAAATGTGGTTTCTACCATATCTTGTCCTAGGATGATAATAGGATGCTATAGAAAAAAACAGCAAGAATGTGAATACAAGAGGAGCACATGCGTTCCTGGATCTTATAAACGAGCTAGGCTTGATTGATTTTCTTGACTCTTGTTCTTTGTTTGTCATTGATTTGCGGTGAACTACAAGATTCATTACCATGGATACTGAGAGCAAAGTAGCTAATTTGTGGTTTTTCCACATCCAAGCACTTATTATTTGGTTTCATAGATAAAGCTATAAATTTTTATGACGGTTATTTATCAAATTTATTTTATAAAACCTTGTAATATGTTTTTTAAAGTTGAAAACAGAATTCTTAAAAACAAACTTTTATCAATTATCTTTTAAATTTTTTATTTCCTTTTTTATTTTTAGAATTTAAAGCAAAATTCTATACTATGCCAAAAAAACATTATTTTTTCTTTTTTGTCATCTTTTATAAGAGGGCTAAAGTATACAATTTTATATAGAAGCAGTTTTTGAGAGTGCAGCACACCGAGTGACATAAAGTATACAAAAGCAACAATGAAGGGGATAAAAAAGATAATGAGTCATCTTGAAGTATTAATAAGCACCAATAAACATTTCTTCTCCACTCATCATTACAATTTTCTTCTCCAAGCAATCTGATTCTTTTGCTCAAGTTTGGGTTTGGCTTTGGGTCTAGAAACTCTCTACCATGGTTATCTCTGTTGAAGATCTCGAAAGAAAAGGTCAGCCATTGCTTCAATCAAAGAAAGAAAGAGATAAGACCCAAAAATATGATAAGCTGCGTAGGAAAATTAGGAAAATTAGAAACTCTCTACCATGGTAAGTAAAAAGAAAAGAAAAGCTTGTAGGAAAACGAATTGAGTGAGCTAGTAGTAGTGGTGGAGTGCACTATAATTATATAATGGAAAAACGAGTGGAGAACTAGAAGAATAATGTGAATTACCTATGTTCTAATTTTCATTTTTTGATACACCTACGTTATAATTTAATATATTGCTATTTTCTTACTTTAGAAGGTGATTTTGAGTCATCAACATTCACTTCATCATATTCTTTCACCTTCATTGAGAATTTACTTCTTTGCCAAAATAGTACTAGTGTGAAAGGGAGTAAATGGAGAAATAGCACAAGGGACATTAAGTTGAAAGTAACAGCTTAGAAAGTGCAACTAACATTATTATGCTTTCTTGACAATTATTTAAAATTGAGAAAACTAGCAACCCGGTCCTTGAATTTTGGCCGCTCCGACTAATAGGTCTTTGAATTATGCGTAGTGTACAAGTCAGTCCCTGAATTTTCAAAACGCCATACTAATAGGTCCCTCTGTCATATTGTCGTTACAAAAAAGCTGACATGTACATAACAGACTCTGATGTATCCCTTTATGTGTTGATCTGTCCCGTTATGTCCACATCAGCACCTGTTATCTTAAAAAAAAAAAACTGTCATGTCAATAAAAAAGTGACACATTAGCATTTCGCCATTGCACTTATAGGTCCTTAACCCATTTTTATTCCATTATTCTCAATTTACCCTCTTTTTCATCATCTTCATTCATTTTAGTCCCAAATCCTTAAAATAAAGATGATAAAGATGAAGATGAAGAAAATGATTAAAAAAATTGATGAAGATGAAATGAATTGAATTGATGAAGATGATAAAGATGAAGATGAAGAAAATGTTAGGATTTGGGTTTAGGGGTGAAGATGAAATGAATTGATGAAGATGATAAAGATGAAGATGAAGAAAATGATTAAAAAAATTAGTGGGTTCAAGGATTAAAAAAATTAGGGATTTATGTTAAATTGAAAAGATGAAGATGAAGATTTAAAAAATTTAAGTTTTCGGGGTTTAGGATTTAGAAGGTTAGGGTATAGGATTTTAGGGTTTAGGATTTAGGGGTTTAAGGTTTTTGATATTCTTATGGACTAAATTGGAATGTTTAGAAAAATTTTAAGACATTTTACAATTTTATTTTGAGGATTTGGTACTAAAATGAATGAAAATATAAAAAAGATGGGGAATTGAGAATAATGAGATAAGAATAGGTCAATGACCTAATTGTTCAACTTAGACTTTGTTTTTAGGGTTTAGGTTTAGGGTTTGAGGTTTAGGGTTTTTAATATTTTAAGGATTAAATTTGAATATTTGGAAGAGTTTTGGGACACTTTACGTACAATTTTATTTTAAGGATTTGAGACTAAAATGAATGAAGATGATGAAAAAGAGCGTGAATTGAGAATAATGGAATAGAAATGGGTCAGGGACCTATAGGAAAATGCTATAGGAAAATGTGCATTTTTGATCTTATCATTGGGGTAAGTTGCAATTTAGTCCTTTATCTTTTGTTTTTGGTTTTATTATTTTTTTTTTGCAATTTTAGTCCTATATCTTATTCAAACATTTCACTTATTAGTCCCAACAACTGAATATAGTCGTATACATCTCGTTTTAAGTTCGAAGCCACGAGCTATTCTTAAAAAGTTCTTTCTTTGTCTAGTTGGGGCCGTCACTAAGCAAGGTCAATTTAAGCTCCACAAGTGGGCCGCTCGTTTCACAATAAAAAACAACAAAGTTGGTCATATATCTCTATTTCAAGTCTGATTGCGATGAATTCAAAGATATGTGTTACTCTTGATGAGTCATTTTTTTGTCCAGTTGACCGTCAACAAATGAGATCAAATTGAACCCAAAAGGGGTTCTCAAACCAAAAAATAAAAAAAATAAAAACTATGGAAAACAACTTTTAGAGCCCAATTTAGCCTTTAGCATGTCACGTCAATACGCCACAACAACATGCCACACCAGTGTCAACAGAGGAAGGCAGACGAAAATGGGGGTGAGACGACTAACAATTTTTACAAAGATGTGTGACCAAATATGCAACAAAATAAGATAATGGGCTGATTTACAACCTGACCAAAAGATAAGAAAAAAAAATTGCACTTTGACCTAGAATTTATTATAAAACATGATGGATTCATGATTCTTACCGTCACTCTATGGAATAGTGAGGAACTGGTGTTAAAATTTTGGGCTAGTGAGATTTTTTTTTTTTCAAGGTCCCACTCTCCTCTTTAGGAAAATATATATATTGCTTTGCTTTAAAAGGTTGAGGAGAACGTTTACAAATATCTCAAAATTGAAGGGGGAAAGAAAAAAATGGTATTTGTTTAAAGATGTTGTAGAAGCATGGTGAATGTGTTAAGATGGTATTGGGCCTATTTATCTTATATTATATGGTTCCATCCCTTTTTGGTTGTCCACATTTTAAAACTATAGTACAAAATTAATAATAAGAGGAAAATTATTATTTGATCCCTTCTTTTTTACTGAGTTAACGATTTAGTCCCTCATTTATTTTACATACATATTTGCGTGCCCGTTAGGGCACGCAAAGCCTCTAGGACAATTATATGTATTGTTTTTCTTAATCATAACTTGCATTATTAAACGGTAAATCTAACAGAAGTTGTAAACATTCAACAATTCTTTCAGCAAAAAAGAAGCTTTTGAAAAAATAGAAAGGTCATTCACAAGAATATACCTACTTCACATTTACTACAATGCGAGAACTCTATTTCAATTTTCCCTTTATTAATAAGATGATTACATAAAGGAAACTGCAGGTTTCTTTTGCTGTATGAATCAAAAGAACAAAATAATGGAACACTAGTTTTTTGTATGCACCCAAGTATTATGATGATTTTGTATCTTAGTTATGTTGTATGTTATGAGGATTGACAAATTTGTTTAATGTAATTCAATGGAAAACTATAGTTTCTGCAGATCTCTTCTTCTATATGAATCAAATATATAAGGTCTCACATAAAAATAGAAATTGCAATTTTTACTAAAGACTAGTTTTTTCTTTATCATTTCAGTTGCAATCTGAGTTAAAGCTAGCTTCATTAAATTGTTTCTGTTTCTTTGAGGTCTTCCAACATTTTAGCTTTATTAGGTAGAGTTCCATCTTTTGGATCAAAATCATAGTTGATGCAATGCAACCACCAGAAAGTTTGAAATCTGTAGATTGTGCTGCCTAATTAAGTTATGTTTCTTTTCTTCAAAAAAAAAAAAAAAGACCGGAAGGAGAGAAGTAACAAGAAAACATAAAAGGATTATAGGTAATTATGAATCTCAATTAATGTAGATGTTATCTAATAGTTGGTTTTTCTATTTGAAATTATTCATTTAATTAAACTAAATAAAACTGTTGCAGAAGTGTCTGCATATCTTATATTATATGGCTCCACCCCTTTCTGGTCGTCCATGTTTAAAACTATAGTCTATGAAATTAAAAATAAGAGAAAATTTACTATTTGGTCTCTCTTTCTTTACTAAGTTAACAATTTAGTCCCTTATTTATTTTACATGACAGTCACGCAAAGCAACTAGTATGTTATATGTATATGTATATATACTATCCTCTTAGCTACTAACCACATGCGCAATTTGCAAGTAAATGTAATCTACAAAAAATGCATACATTGCCTTACCTTCAAAAGTGCAAATTCACATGTGTTTATCCAGCATTTTCATTTTCTCTCTTTTTCATAATTAACAGGATAACACTGACAGTGATTGATACTGTGAGTGGCGCAGTGAGAGTAAGTGAAGTGAATAGTGTTCAAAAAGTGAAAAGGAGCAAATTGCACTTGTGTCCTTGAGTAATAATTTTTTTCCCAGTTTAGTCCCACTATTAGCTTTCAAAATTCAACAAGTGGGTATCAGAGTCACATTCATGAAGCTTTGTCAGTGGTTCGTGTTAATGAAATAGGAGTTTTGCGAAGGAAGGGCGACGTCGCTTGATTTCAACCATTCGAAAGACATTTAGTCTAGATTGGAAAGTGGAAACAACCTTAAAAAGTCAAGTCTCTTTAAATAAATAATGTTAAAAAAATCATTTAGTCCATATAATTATGTCAGAATTATAATTAAGTCCCTAAATTTTTAAACCTTGAGATTCAATCCTTGTAGTTTATTTACGTTTGTAAAGTAATTTGTGTCAATTTTAAGCTGTTTTACCTCAATTGACTTCCAACTTACATGGCATCCAAATTTGACACGTCGTCTTTAAAAGTTACAAGTCAGTTTTTCATTTATTAATCTATAATTTCTCAAATTGAAATTCTCCTGCCATTATTGAGTTGTTACTGAAAAAGTGTTTGTGCTTGATACGAATCCATGGACTCAAGCCCAAGTGAAGACCCATGGCACAGGCCCAATGATGCAGAAAGCTTGGATGGTTGGAAGGTTGTTAGTGAGTCTGATTGGGATAGTATAAAAGATGCTAATTGTTTAGGGGTAGGTAAGATGAATTTTGTGAAGACTTTAAGTCTTGGAGTTTTGCCCGACTCGAATGGGGCCTCCTGCTGTACAATTTCCATTCTAGTCCAAAATTGTTTTGCATTCTTCCATTTTAGTCCCTTCTTCGTCTTTCCACTTTGCTTTTCTTCTTCTTGAGTGTATCATTTGGTGCTTTTCATTGTCCCATGGCTGACACCTCCATGTATCAATCACTTGAGTTCCCTAAATTTGATGGTTCTGGACCTCTTTATTGGCTCTTTTGCGCTACACAATTTTTCTATCGTTCCGCTACACCAAATAATCGACGTTTCGCCATCGCTGTTGCGCATTTGGAAGGAGTTGCTTTGTCTTGGTTCCAACTGTTGCAGATACACCATCTGATTTCTTCATGGACTGCTCTAGCTAGGGTTCTTGAGTTCCAATTCGGTCCGTCTCGTCTCAATCGTGATTCCGAAGCTCCGTGGTCAGTGATTGATGAGTTATTGGCAGAATTTGAAGCAGACGAAGCTCCTGTTGATGTTGATAACAATGTCAATGTAGTTCATGACACGACACTTGTGACATCGCACGATTCCGTTTTGGCCGGCGTCGCACCAGAGGCATTCGACATTAACGACATCGTGATGGATGTCGACACGCCAGGTTCGATAGTTGCGACCTACAATCCTGCGTTCGTTACAAATTTGAGCTCTATCATGAAGGTGGAAAACGAAACAGAGACCTTCAACTTTGTTGTTAATGAAGACGTTGATGCAGTTCTTGAACCGGCGCACGCGACTTCCCTTTTGGCCATCGGAACCGAGGATAGCAACATCGTGCCGGAAGAGACTCAGTTCAAGAATATATCAGAGTCACAACTGCTTTCGTTCGTTCTTGTTGATGCAATGGCATATCCGATTCAAATTTGTAAGCATGCTCTTCTGATCCTTGAAATCTTGCCACGCTTTATCATTAACAAGATTGATTCTACTGTACAATTACTGGTGGGGGAAATTTCAAACACAAGTGCTACCTTCGTACAATTGCTTGCGTCTGTTGCTTTATTCTCATATCAGTTTGTACTTGAACAATATGAATTGGGTGGATTGTTTGGTGATTTTGTTTATGATCCTGGTGGTTTTATGTATGGTGTGTGTTTTTCTCCCAATTGCAAGTATGGTCTTCATCAAATTCGGGAAGCTATTGAGATGCCCTTTAGATGTTTGATAGAATACTGGTCTTGGTTATTGGCACTAGAAAAGGGTGTACCTCACTTACATATTGGTGTTCTGATCTATTCTATGCTTGATGTCTGTCTCTTTCCTTATTACAAGTCTGATATTCATACAAGCTATAAAGAGGTTGGGATGCTTTTCAAGTGTTTGTTAAACTGTGGGTCATGCTTATTGGCTTTAGAAGTGGATGCCCCTCATCTTACGATTAATGTCATTCCTAATATGGATGCTATCTTGTGTGGCAAGAGCATAGTGAGCAAGTGGATTCGTGAGGCCATATCACTACAGTGCAGAACAATTATTGTTATTGGTTGGGTCCTACCAATTTGCCACTTGAATCATCCGCATTGGTTTTGTCCTCTTGTGAATTTGCAGCAATCTGAAAATCATTCTTCCATTATCATTGCTTCACTAAAGTTTTCATATCTTAAGTCATCATGCACATGGAAGCTTATTGATATGAAAAGATATCTTGTTCTTGGCCAAAATGGTTTTGTTGGAAGAGAGAAGATGACAGTTTGTGAAGATGTTGCAGATTCTATTCACGAACATGCTCTCTTACTCACTGATTTTTGTTCCTTCAACACCAAAGTGCACAAAGATGTTTATACTAATATAGCTTCTTTTTTTAGCCCACATGACAACACTATGATATATCGGTATTTGTACCATTGTTATGTTTGCTCAACACTTGAAAATTGTTACAGTATACTCATCGACTTCAATCTTGTTGATGGAAAAGGAAAGTGGGATGGTGATAATGATCAATTAAACTCTAACCAATATTTGGAAGCAACTTCAGTGAGCATTTGGGGTGAAAATGACTATGCATTATCAAGTTTTGAAGTGAGCCACTTGGATGGAATCATATTGCAAATTTTAATTTGCTTTGATGCCATAGAGATTATTTTTGTTAAGAGACATGAGTATGGCAAGAATGTGATTAATCTTGTTAAATTATTGTGTCATCCTTTTGATTATGGAAAAAGCTCTTGTCATGAGTCTACCACTAATGATTTGCTCAAGGACACCAACTTACTAATGCATGGGTTTTTGTTGAATTTATTGACTTGTTTGGGTTCATGGGCTTTGTTGAGAGTTGGACCTACACAGATTTTTTCAGGGCATGAAGAGAAGGTCAATACTCACAAAAACTTTGAGGAATGGGTTAGAGATTTGAACGCCACATTGCATAGCCCACCATGTTCCTATTCCAATGCCACTTTTATTAATTCATTCTCAATCATTCATGCCTTTCCACTTGGTTCCTTGAATTATGAAAAGGAGGTTGTTCTTGCTTTGATCCAGAAGGCTCTCATGCTAATTTGATATGTGCTATTACACAATTTTTGATGAATATGCTAAAGGCATTTGGGAGTCTTGGAATCTTTCAAGCCAATGGGAGCAGCTCAAGCTTTCCTTTTGATCCTGGAAGCTATATACTTCATGATCAAATCAACAATAGAATAAAGCTTCTTGAATGTTGTGCTTTTGTCTATATTCCTGCTGCTAATTTGTTTGGGGCTGACCTTTATTTCAAGTTAGTCGACATGATACAATTTTTTTCGTCGTTGATTCTCAACCTTGAGGACAAGGTTTATTTTGAGGGGAAGGTAATTGATACGAATCCATGGACTCAAGCCCAAGTGAAGACCCATGGCACAGGCCCAATGATGCAGAAAGCTTGGATGGTTGGAAGGTTGTTAGTGAGTCTGTTTGGGATAGTATAAAAGATGCTAATTGTTTAGGGGTAGGTAAGATGAATTTTGTGAAGACTTTAAGTCTTGGAGTTTTGCCCGACTCGAATGGGGCCTCCTGCTGTACAATTTCCATTCTAGTCCGAAATTGTTTTGCATTCTTCCATTTTAGTCCCTTCTTCGTCTTTCCACTTTGCTTTTCTTCTTCTTGAGTGTATCAGTGCTCCTACCTTCTCAACCCCAAATTGAAGATGGAGAATATTGTACTCTGACTATTAACACTAACATGATGATGAGCTACAACACTCGGTTTTGCTTGATTCATTTTCTAAAAGTAATGTTACATCATGTAGTAAATTGGGGATTACATCCTCGGCATTTCTTACTCTATACATTTCTTGTGGAGTTAGAGAGAGAAAGAAAGATAAAGAGAGAGAGAGAGAGAGAAAATATGAGTCCCATAAAATAATAATATGTAGATCCACATTTTATCTTTCTCTCGTTTTTTTCTTCTTTTTTCTTTCATACTCTACAAGAAATGTAAAAAAGAGAAATGTAGAAGATCTATTTAGCATTGTATCTCAAACACGAGAATACTTGGTTTATCACTTCTATTTTGTGATTTCCTGAAAGAACAGTGATTCATGTCATAGGATACCGCAAACTAAGTAAATGAGACTCGCCTAATTAAGTTAGAATATCATAGAATTAGAGGAGCAGAGAAAGAGAGGAAGAATAAAATCAAGAGCCTCTAAAATTTCATGGAAGAAAAAGAAAAGGAAAATCTTTAATTGAAAGCTTAGGAAATGTATGTTTCTCATGGCACTCAAGAAGGTGAGTTTAATTATTGAATTCTAGATGACATCACCAGAAACAGAGGCAGGAGGAGACGCTTGGATTCACTTGGAGTCTTCAACCAGCCATAATATTGTTTGACCTCTAATGGATTATTTTGTAAGTATGTATTATACTACAATATGTCACTTAGGAAGATATGTAATAAACTTTAAACATATAAGCTTAGCTTTTATTTCTTGTTCTTTGATTGTTATTGATTTACCGTTTACTACAGGATTCACTAACCAAGCAAAACTGATAGCAAAATTTGTGGTTTTCCCACATCTAAGCACTAATGGTGATTTAGTCTCTTGGATAATGCTTTAAATTTAATATTAGTGTTCTCTCATGTTTATTTTATATGAAAGTGTATTATGTTTTTAAAGTTGAAAGCATATTTGTTTTTAAAAAAAAATAATAAAACACTTTTATCAATTTTCTTTAATTTTTTTATTTTTAAAATTTGAAAACATTCTACATAATGCAAAGGAATATTACCTTTTTTTTTTGTCATTGTGGAAAGGCCAAAGTCCTATTTTGGTCCCTCTGTTATGCTCATTGTTTCAAATAGGTCCTTCAGTTATTTTTTGTTCCATATTGGTCCCTCAGTTATCCAAAACTTGTCAAAGTTGGTCCCTCTAACGTTTTCCATCCATTTTTCCGTTAAAAAAATAGGAAAAATAAGCTTTCATCCCCAAAAGTTTTATTTTCTTATATTAAGGTCCTTTTCTTTTTATAATAGGATCAAACCGTAAGAAAAGAAAATAAATTAAAATTTTAAGTGAATTTGCCCAAAAACAAAAAATTTTCTCTCCCTCTCGAACACCACTCTCTCTCTCTCTC
>QANZ01012251.1:43264-79616 GCA_003254925.1 Chamaecrista fasciculata
AGAGGGAGAGAAAATTTTGTGTTTTTGGGCAAATTCACTTAAAATTTTAATTTATTTTCTTTTCTTACGGTTTGATCCTATTATAAAAAGAAAAGGACCTTAATATAAGAAAATAAAACTTTTGGGGATGAAAACTTATTTTTCCTATTTTTTTTAACGGAAAAATGGATGGAAAACGTTAGAGGGACCAACTTTGACAAGTTTTAGATAACTGAGGGACCAATATGGAACGAAAAATAACTGAGGGACCTATTTGGAACAATGAGCATAACAGAGGGACCAAAATAGCACTTTGGCCTTGTGGAAAAGAGTGTGGACCTACACAGTTATATATATGTGCATTTTTTGTCAGTTCATCATACTTCAGTAAACTTGTGATATGTATATAGGTCCTAAAAGTTTCCAAGCATCATCTACAATATTACATAATTAATTGCAGAATTAGAATATCCAAATGTCATTTATAAATAAGGTAAATAAAAGCAAAAATGAAGGCATAAAAAGGATAATGAGTCATCAAGAATCACTAATAAGCAACTATGAACATTGCTTCTCCACTAGACACCTGATTTGTACTGTATTTCAAAAATTTGAGGTTATTCGCCCACCATGATGTGAGCTTCTCGCATTGGCATGGCTTCAGTAAGACAATATATCAGTTTCTTTGTTTATCAAAAACAAACTCTCCACATAACATACAACAGAAGAACAATAATATCCTTTAGGTCTGAGTTTCTTCACTACTTCCATGCTATCCACTAAAAGAATGGATCCCTTCCAATTGATCAGCACCACCTGTCCACTACTCCTAAGGGCTAATACTCTCATTATACCTCCAAAATGTTTAGAATCAGAATGAAACACCATAGTCCAGGACTCTACAACACCATATTCTTTCATCACCCAGATATGAGTAGATTCTCTTCCTCCAAGTGGATAGTTTTTATGAGTCACAGCAAGCAGATTCTCACTTACCAAAATAGATACCTCAAGATCTGCCACTTTCACTTCTTGTGGTACCATCAATTCTCCAAATGATTCTTCAACCACATCAAATGTCAAAATAAAATTGTGACTTGTATATTTGTCAACTCTTTTGTGCTTAACCCAGTGTACCACACCATTCAAAAAGACCTGAGGTGTATTTAGGTTCCAAAATGAAGTGACAAAAGTCTCAAATGGAGGAGGTCTAGCTATGATCTTTCTCCATGAACGAGAAGCGAGAGAGTATACCTCTGCTTCGAGAATATTGTGTTGTTCACTACCAACACTTACAAGTCTGACTAATTTGAAATCTTGATTCTTACAATCATAACCAAATCCAAAAAGAATTCCACGCCTTTCTTTGATGGTACCACTGGGTTCGGGAATCACCACGAATTTTCGAATAGATGGGTTCAAAATAACCACAATAGCACTATGTAATGCATAATAGTGAACAATACATACCAGGCCATTGCAAGTTCCAACCACTCGTGAATGCTCCCATGGGACAGGACCACTGATATGTTGGAATTTCAAAGGGGAGAGGCTATAGATTTGGTGTTTGTTATGATTAGAATATAGTGAGTAACTTCCCTCATAGCGATAGGATGCATTCTTTACTTTCCTTTTTTTACCATAGAGTTGAAGAAAAAGGGATCCATCATCATTGCCATGGTTGGATTGGATGGTATGGTTGAGATGGTCAGTTATGAAGGCATTTTGGGTGATGAGGGCCTTCCATGTTTTGCATACACAAGTGCATGTCACTATTGACTTCAAGTGTAATCTGAGAAAAATGTCCACCAAAATCTCTCGAGGGAAATAGTCGGACATTCCTTCTACAAAAGAAGAAAGAAAGAAAATAAAACCCAAAAATCTGACCAGCAGAGAAGGAAAATGAAATTGAATTGAGTGAGACCCAAGCTAGTAGTAGCGGTGGAGTGCACTATTGCACTATAATTTTCCCACTTGCAAGAAATGCTAGTACGCCACCACAAATTTAATTTATACCCAAACTCTAACTTGATGCATTGAAATTGACATACTTCCAATAGTGATGTGCAAACATGCTGCGGATATTTTTTGTTTTAAATTCAATCATAAAACAAGGTAAATGCTTTTAATATACCAAAATTCATATGTCTTCTACTTTAGTGGAGACAAAACAGAACAAACATTGAGGGATCAAATAGTATGGGCAATATCACATATATAAAGCTCAAAGACTCACAGTAAGCATCCAAAATTTACAGCATCTGTATTTTGAGTATCAATATATGGCGATATATAAATGCCTTGTTTAATGTCCAGAATTTTAAGTGTCCCATAAGTTTATGTTTGTTGGATTGATAAGAAATAAAGAAGTGAAGATAACCTAAAAAAGAAGGAAGTAAGATTCCAAAAACAATGAGAAAAATAACTCATGATCCATCAAAATTGATAACCTGAAACAGAAAGTACCGTCTTTCGTCTTTACTATGTATTCTTCGTCTTTTTTTTCATCAAAATTTAGGTTTTCATGAATATGCAATAAAAACCTAGTCTCAGCCGATCAAAATATTCTTATCAGGAGTTATTATTAGAAAAACAAATTCATAAAATTAACTTACCTCATATACTGATATTCGAATCGCATCGATTGGGTGACGAAGAAAACGTCGAAAAGGGGAAGATTGGCCTTTGAGTTTCACAGTCTGATGCAGTGATGCTGCTGTTTATTGTGGAATCCATTTTATTTGAGTTAAAACGGTGGCTCTAGAACTAAAGTGTTAAACGGTGCGTTTGAAGCTGGAGATCGTGACGTGGCAAGCTATGAATGGTTGATTGAACGAACAGCCCGGATGGACCGAACTCCACAGAAACTGCAAGGGCGCGGGTGGCAAAAATTGACCCAACCAATTAACCCAACCCAACCAAACTATCATTTTAACCAATTCAAACCCAACTCATTTAAATAATGGGTCAAGATGGGTTGGGTCCAAAATTGATCTTGTAAAATTGGGTTGGGTTGGGTCAAACCCATGGTTTACTCAAAACATCCCAAATTTGTGTCAAAACTACGTAGTTTCATAAAATGGGTGAATATGAATTTTATAAATTTTTTCAAAAATTACAAAATGCTCCCAAATAATTTCCAAATTTACAAAAATGTCCCTGAACCATAATACTTGAGGACTAAAATGAAAATTATAAAAAAAATTTGGGTCAAATTGTAATTTTGAAAAAGATTGGAAAAATATTAAAATTACAAATTAGTCCTAAATCTAAAAAATAAATGCATTTTAGTCCAAAAAATCGTGCGTTCAATAGAAGGAGGATGAACTTCACAATTTTTTGCAAAAATTACAAAATGCCCCCAAATGTTTTCAAAATTTACAAAAATGTCCCTGGATCATGATATTTGACGACTAAAATGAAAATTTCAAAAAATATTTGGGGTCAAAATATAATTTAATTCTAATTTTGAATTATTTAAAAGTATTCTCATTAATTAGTTTACAAATTAAATAATTAATATTTAATTTTATTAAATAATTTAATCATTAAATAATATAAATATTTTAAAATGGGTTCATGGGTCGGGTTGGGTCGACCTTTGATTTCATGGGTCATGACCCACCTATAATCCATTTAACAAACATAAATGGGTCATTGACCCATTTATGACCCAACCCAACCATTTTGCCACCCCTAAATAGGGCCAAATTCTTTCTTTATGGTTTTCTTCTTTTTTTTGTTTTTGGCAAAAGTATTAATTTAGTCTCTAAACTTTACATTAACTGTCAATTCTGTCCCTAATTTATTTTGTCGTCAATTTCATCATCAATGTTTTATATTTTAGTTAATTTTGTCTTTTGATTAACTTTTTTTTAATAAATTAACGACACACTGCATCATATTACACAAGAAAAACACATTGTATGAAATTGAATTGAGTGAGACCCATTCTAGTAGAAGTGGTGGAGTGTACTATAAATATATAATAAATTCTGAAGTATATTATTAAGAGAAAACTTACTTTTTGGTCCCTCAATTGTTACTGAGTAACCGATTTAGTCCCTGAATTGTGTGAAACTACAACTCAGTCCCTCAATTTTACACTTCCATCTACGTTTTGGTCCCTGAGCTGCTAACCTTCAATTAGTCTGATGATGTGGCCGTTAAATGATGATGTGTCATCGTTAAATGCTAAGTTGGCTTCTAAATCATCTACCTAAATGCAACATCCTACCTTCCACCTTAATCCTTCATCAAACACTTAGGAGAGATTTTTGTTTGAAGACGTAGTAGAAAAGTTGGGAGAATTGATGCTACCTAAGTGTTCAATGGAGTCACCTCCGGAGGTATCTATTTACCAAGATGGAAATTGCTTTCTGTTCTTAGAAATAGTTCTTTCCACAAAAATCTTTCTTGTCTTTGTGATTGTAAGAATGTAGCGATGTAGAATCATGGATTCAAATATTTTATTTTGATTCAACAAGTTGTCTATTCAGTTTGTGTTCTGCCTGCATTGTGTTTCTAAACATCTTTGATGACTTGGTTTCTTAGATATTGCTTTAAGTTCTTATGATTGTCCTGTTTATTTTATATAAAGCAATGGAATAGTACCATAATTATGATCTTAAAGATAATGCAGTTGTATAATTATTTTATATAAGTTTTAGGTTTATCCTTATGGCATAACTTGTCTCTGTCATTGAGAAAACCAACAGATTTTGTAATAATTATGCAACACAGTCCATTGGCTCTCTATCTGGAATTTCATGTAAACCTCACTCAATAATTCTTTAAGCATAAAAGGAGCTTTTAAAAAAATTGGAAAGTTGTTTTCAAGATTATGCCTAACTGCCAATACATGTACTATAGTCCATGAATTGCACTTTGTACTTCCCTTTTAAAGCTCAATTAGAATTTAGAAGGTCGAGGCAAGTAAGCAGCAATCATAGTTACTAAGATAGAGCTTTCTTCTTCTGAATTAATCAAACATGACAAAGTCTTGAGGAATGGAAAAGAATTAACGCATTTGCAATTTCTTCTAAAGACTGGGTTCAATTTTTTTCTGCCATGGTAAAGTGGAATAAAAACCAACAAATGCAATTGGAGTGTGTGGCTCACTTGTCAGTAAACTTGTAATAGAATATTGTGGATCGTAAAGATTTGGGATAATCATCTATAACATTACTTAAATGAGGATTCCACACTTCCAAATGTCTGTTATAAAGTGTAGCTAACTGTATTATTCTAATGCCTTAAGGAGAATAGGTAAGAAGCAATGAGAATCGAGAAAGTTATGACAAAGTTTTACATAATATGAAGAGAGGTATGAAAGTGGCAGTATAAATATTGTTGAACAAGAAGAATTACCTTATATGTCAGTATAGTATTGCCTTGCTGTCTTGAGACCTCTTATGATGTCCTCAAGGTTATCTGTTACTTTTTATCTGACTGTTAAAGAAGATACATTTGGAGGTATCTATTTTGCCAGGAGGAATTTGCTTTCTATTATTCAAAGAATAACTTTGTGACTCAATTGTTTAAATTTTTCTATTCAACAAGCTATGTATTTAACTTATCGTTTGTCTTCACTCCAACATTTAGGATGATTTAGTTTCTTAAATAGTGCTGCATGTTCTTTTGATTGTAAAATTTAATTCCATAAACTTAATGGAAATATATCATGCTTTACATATTTTATTTCTTTTCTGAAGAGCCAGAATACTTTAAAAGTTGCTTTCATCTGCATTGAGTAAGTTTTCTTATCTCATCATTACAGTTCTTTTCCTCTTTGAATCAGTAGGTTTGACTTTTTAGCACAAGGAAAGTTATGTTGAAAGGAGGAGCTAGTAAAGTGCTTGTAGCATAGTTGTTTTAAGACTTCACCTCTGCACTAGTTACCTTCATAGCATATACAATTGTCAAAGAAAAAAAAATTTTGGACAACACATTCCAACTTTTTTTATTAAATAGCCCAGATTCATGAATCATCTACATTTTCCATTTAAATGATGATCAAACAGATAGCCTTCAGTTTTGGGTTTCCCACTTAGCTAGTGGCTACATATCCCACTACAGTACAGCAATGGCCTTGTCTGTTTTGCTGACTCTTCAATGATATATTACACCATTTCTGTTATTTTAACGGCGAAACACACAGGTACCTTATGTGCAACTTTTGAAACCACACGTCATAAAAGTGAAATTAGGCCAAACCACAGGTACCTTTCCTGTATTTTACCCTAATTATTATTATTATTAAATCATATTTGAATGGGTCCTATCCACCAAGGGTGGACCCATATTCCAACACTTGAGAAGTGAGAACCAAGTAGCTTGGCCTCTCTCCCCTTTTGACAGAAGTTGTAAGTGGATATGGAAGCTCAATGTTCCTGCCAAGGTTAGAATCTTTATTTGGAAGCTTTACTGTGACGGCCTTCCCATAATTCAAACTCTGAAAATGCATCATGTGCCTATCCACAATTTAGAACATTGTTGTCTTTGTTACAAAGATGAGGAAAAAACTGTGGACCATTTGATGCATTTTGTGCCTTGGCTAAAGCAGTGTGGTAATTTGCTCTAGTCTCAATTTCCACAGTTCTTGGCATAGTCACCTTTCCTCAAAGGATTGGGTGGATTCCTCTCTTGATATCTTAGCTAGGGATATGATAGAGACTTAGTGTCTTCTTACTTACAACTTTTGGATCATAAGGAATAAGGTTAGATTTCAGAATGATGATAGGAGTGATCCAAGAAAAACAGCAAGTGAAGCTGAAATCATGAAGACTCACTTTCCAAATGGTGTAATATTAAAGCTCCTCCCTTAAGCCATAAACACACCAATGCCACAAACTATGATGATTCCCTCTCCTTTAACTAAACTTAATTGGGTCAAGAAAGGCAACAGAGGAGACACTAATAGGTTAATAGAAGAATGATATTTAAAGACCTTCAGAAGCTCCTACAAAGTGTCAATGTTCAATGTTCATATTTGAAGCCAGGACCTTTGCTCCTAGCTCACTTCTCAAGCATGAGGCTCATACCCTGCAAAACTTTCTCTAATTTTGATAATTTCTTTCTTCCTTTGTAGTTGTTATTTCTTCAATAAAAGAAAAAACGACATGTTTTAACTTTTAAGAAAAACTTGAGCGAGGAGAAACAGAAAAAGAAACAAGAAACCATCTAATATAATGAAAGAAAGAAGGAAAGAAGAGGATTCATTTTATTTCTATTAATGATTTCTCATTTTTCTACATTTACTTTAAAATGTATAATTTATCCTTTTATATTGTGCTTTTAGTGTTGATAAATCTTTTAAAATGATAATGATATATTTAGATTTTAGACTAAAAATAAAACAACATATATATATATATATATTTTGAAATTTAATGATGAAAAACTGCGTTTTGTCATTTCATTTTATATTTAGTTTTTATGTTAATATATACTAATGATTTAATAAAAATCAGACAAAAGTGAAATTGTCTTAAAACATTTCTCAAATATAATATAAAGGTAACAATAAAATCTCAATCAAATATGAAGAAGGTTAAAGGATCATTTTGGTCCTAAATGGATGCCTTAATATTCATTTTGGTCCATTATGTTTCAAAATGTTCAAATTGATCCTAAATGTTGGCCAAATGTTTCATTTCGGTCTCAAATTATTAAATATGGCTCGTTTCAAGCTTAAATATGACGAGTTTAAAGCTACGTTTTGTTCTCAAAGAGTACTATCTATATTCAGTTAGAGCCGTCAGCAAACAAGATCAAATGGGTCTTAAAAGTAAATCGCTCGTTTCATGGTCAAATAAGCAAAGTTGATCATATCTCTCTCGTTTCGAATTTGAATGCGACGAATTCAGAGCTACGAGTTCTTCTTAACAAGTCCTTTGTACTTGAAATGAGAGATGAGAAAAATATCACTAAATTCAATAGTTTGGGATCAAAATGAAACATTTTACCAATATTTAGGACCAAAATGACCCTTTGACCTATAAAGAATTATACTAAGGTTTTTAAATTTATTATATTTCTTTTTCAATTTCAAAATTATTATATTATATTGATAAAAGTATTCTTTTGGTTCAAAACTTTATATCAACTATCAATTTATTAATCTCTATTTTTTTTTGGTTAATTTTTGTTCTCAATATTTAGTTAAAATAAAAATAAATGATAAAATCAAACAAAATATAAAATATTAGAGGTAAACTAACTATATTAAAAGGTTTAGGACTAAATTGATAATTAATATAAAGTTTGGAGAGAAAAAAATACATTTGCCTATTATCTTGAGTACTCTTAAACCCTAAACCACTGCGAGCTGGTGTTTGTTCCTCCATAGCATTGCGTCAAGCCAAATATGTATAGTGATAAAATGATGAGGTACCTTACTCATTGTCATCTCTAATTCTATCCTGTTATAGTGTGAAAAAAGTTTACCAAAGTCTTATTTTGATCCTTGAAGTTTGCTCCAAGTTTTGTTTTGGTCTGTCAAAATTTTTTCGTTATGTTTTGGTCCTTCAAGTTTTCAGAAAGTTGCACCATTAGTCCCTGGCTAATTTCTATCCACTTTTTTGTTAAAAAAAATAAAATATGATTTTCATTCCCCAAAAATTTTTTTTTTTTACATTAAGGTCTTTTTCTTTTATAATAAGACCAAAACGTAAGAAAAAAGAAATAAATTGAGGTTTTAATAGATTTCTTCTTCTTCTCATCTGTGAATTTGTTTAGAAACCAAAGCACTTCCTCATAACACGGAAACTTTCTCACATCTCTCTTGATTCAGATCGACACTGTTCAGATCGAATTTAGTTTATGGAGTGTACTTCTAGGTGTCGTCGATCTAGTTGCTCTTCTCGAAGATGACGACTCGGTGACCTTCACGTTGAAGCTCACAAGATGCAGATCTAACGATTTTAAATGACCTTCGTGACAAAGCTCTTCTCGAAGAGGCCGACCACACAATTGCAAAGTGAGCGGCGCTAGCAGCCATAGTAGTAGACCTTCGATCTAGTTACTCTTCTCGAAGATGATGACTCTGACCTTCGCGTTGAAGCTTCCACTGTGTAGAAGCAGAAAAAGAAGAAGAGAAGTCAACTGTTTGTGTTCTTTGTTCTAACCGAACTTTTTGAAAATTTGAGCAACCAAAACAGAATGAAAAAAATTTAAAGGACCGAAACAGAACTTTGAGTAAACTTGAGGGACTACAATAGGATTTTGTGTTGGGAAATCCCGGAGCAAAACACGCAGCGGAAGCAAAAGTATAAACAAAATTTTAATGTGCTGCCCAAGATTTCCCACCCGAGATCCGCTAGATGAATTTAAAACCCGTTAGATAAGTGGTATACCTCAAAGTTTCAATCGGCTTGGTTGTACTTAGGCGAGTTCGAGAAGTCCACTATCAGCGTCCTTCCTCCACCGGTGATCCACACGAACAGTTTATCGGGCACCAAGGTGCTAGTCTTCTGTTCTTTTCACCAAAAGAACCAGGGACTGTATCTACGGGGTTTTTGATTCAAGAACTCCTTCTTGAACCAAATTGATGGTGGCGCAAAAGTGGAGAAGACAACAACAAAACTCCTTTTGTTTTTCTTCTCTCAAAACCCTAACAATCCTATGATTCGAATTTCTCACTAACTCTTTAGGAAAATTCGAATTCTCTCTCTAGGATAGGTGGGTGGCGATTTTTCTCTCTCTCTCTACAAGGAGGAAGAAAAATTGCACTTATGAATTAGGTCATGGGCTAGGCGACTTTAGACTCATATAATTACCAAAATTAGGGAATTTTATAATTATAAAATCATGACATTACAATAATATCATATTTTATGACTTGAATATCTAATTAAAATATTACCATAATATTTTAATTCAAATTCAAACTGCTATCTTGGAGAATCAAATGGAAGATCAAATCTTCCCTTGGGTCCCACTAGATAGGCGCCTAAGTCCTCCCTATTTTCCTTGGAATTTAATAAATCAAAAACATTCTTAACTCTTAGGAAGTCTTAACTAACTTATTATCTTCCAATGTTTTTTGAATTAAAATATTACCTTAATATCTTTAATTCAAATTTGAATCTTTGAATTTAAATTCTTTATTGAATTAAAATATTACTCTAATATCTTTAATTCAAATCTTGAATCAAATTCAAATTCAAACTCATGATTTAAATTAATAAAACAATTTTATTAATGAAATCACTAAAAGAGGCGCCACCCTCTTATCCAATATTAGTGAATTTTATAAATCAATAATCTCCTAACTTTTAGGAACCTTATTTGATTTATTATTCCCTAATATTATAATTGTAAATGGATTAATCCCTATTAACCATTTAACAATTATTATATATTTAAACTTGTCCTACAAATTTAAATATATCACAACTGTAGATTACTTAAGACAAGACTTAATGTCCCAGACATTTTGCTATGTCTTAAATTGTGTCACCGGAGTGACCCACGAATTAACCCTAATTCGTGTCCCTTTAAGCGGTGTCCTGATCCTGCTCATGTGTGACCCAGCAGGCCTCACGTGAAGTTGGCAGCAAGCCATCTCTATGACTTACAAGTCGTGAGCGGACTCTAGCAAGCCATCACGACTACCCAAAACACGTGAGTTATCGTTTTTACCAAAACCGACTTAACCTTAGTACCACCTTGTCATAGACCCTATTGTCACACGATATCTTGGTTCTGGATAAGGCACAGGAAAGTCATCCTTAATCCAAACCTAAACTTTCTCGATCTTCTTGAGTAAGTCCCATTTCCTAGCGTGGCCACGCATTTCCTTGGACAGACTCATCGAGGGCGCCAGTTAGATATCTCTCATTTAGTGAGGGACAAAATCCCATTTTGGCCAATCCACATTCCTCAGCACGGCAATCAACCAAACCCGTACCTAGCCCTTATGGCTACCCTGCTACGGGCAACGTTAGACTAGGCCAAAGTCTGACAACTACAACGCTGGAATATGATGACCTCAGGTCTAAGGCGTCGTGACAAGCGTACAGGAGAGGCAAGCTGATGACTAAACCCATGCAGGACTCTCCGGGTCAGTCCAGCAACTCGTAACCCCTTACGTAATTGCACCATGACTCTCGTTCCAGCATCTAGTGCGTGCATCTCCATGCACCGAGGTCATGGTGATCTTAGTTCATTTTCGCTCCCACGAAAACAATCGACCAGGGACAGTTTTAGATTAATTATCTCATAATTAATCACGGACTGTTATCATAGTAAACATGTTAATAATATGATAACCATTAATTTATCTCCATAAATTAATTGATATGTTCATAACATATCTATAAAATGATTGGCCCTAGGGCACAATCTCCAACATTTTGGCCAAAAAAGTTTAAAGACACCTAATTCTATAATTAAAAATATAGATTTTTTTTTGTATAAACCAAAGGTATCCACCATCGGGAACAGTGACTAATCCCTTCGTCGCGGTTCCTCTACTTAAGGGTAAACGGCTGACCACATAATGCTTTCCTTATATCCTTGCTATCAAGTTCTTCAATTGACATTTGATACGTGACGAAAATTTTATACATGACTAATCATGATAGAGAGAGAATATTAAACACCACTTTTTGCATGACCAATCATTGAAGAGAGAGAATGTAATTCAAACTTGTGATTGGAGGAACTTGATTGCAAGGATATAAAGAACTTGATATAAGTTTTTTCCTTAGTTTAGTCTTATATTTATATCTTAATGTTCAGTTTGGTCTATTATGTTCCAAAATGCTCAAGTTGGTCTTAAATGTTGACAAAATGTTTCATTTTGGTCTCAAACTATTGAATATGACTCGTTTCAAGTTCAAGCGTGACGAGTTTAGAGTTATATATTGTTCTCAAATAGTACTTTCTCTATCCAGTTGGAGCCTTCAGCACACGAAGTCAAATTGGTTCTAAAAGTAAACTGCTCGTTTCATGGTCAAATAAGCAAAGTTGATCATATCTATCTTGTTTCAAATTTGAATGTGACAAATTTAGAACTACGAGTTCCTCTTAACTAGTCATTTGAACTTGAAATGAGATACAAAAGAAATATGACCAAATTCAATAGTTTGAGACCAAAATGAAATATTTTACCAATATTTAAGACCAAAATGAAATATTTTTTCAACATTTAAAATTAATTTGAACATTTTAAAACATAATAGAACAAAATGAACATTAAAGCATGCATTTATGACCAAAATAACTCTTTGACTTTTTTTTTGGCCTGAAACATAGTTCATTCAAAAGCAAGGCAAAGCCAAGCACAGTACAAACAAAAACACAACAAAATAATCAAATCTTTCCCTAGCATCAACAAGAAAACTAGAAAGAACATCAACTGACGAAGGTGGGGGGGTTTGCAACCCATCCAAGAGGACCCATCTTCGTGTCACAAATTGACAAGACAATCAGCTGCCAAGTTAACGGATCTATGGATCTAACTAAAACTACAACCATCTAAAGAATTAGAAACACAAAAACAAAAAACAAACCAGACCAAATCCAAAACGCCTCCGCCACAAAACTCGCCGCAGAAAACACACAGACACGAGCAGAGAGCACACAGATTTGGGAAGGAAAACACCGCAGCAGAAGAACTCGACTGTTTCATTACTTTTAAATATAAAAAATAACTCTTTGACTTAATGGAAAGAAAACCCCAAATTCTTCGCATACATTTAAAGTCACACTTTTCTCCTCGCATCTTCTTCTCATTCTTCGGATACCTGTAGTTTAATTTCAGCGTCTTCTCTTCTCTTCTCTTTTGTGTTGGTGCAATGTCTAATTAATTATTTCCCTTTAGAAGTGATACTGTAAATTCTTCACAGACTTCTTGTCAAGTCTCTTGTGAGATGCATCACTGTCTACAAAGCCTGGAAGTCCATCATCACCAATCATTCCTTCATCATATCTCATCATTATCAACATCACCAAACCAATTCCTCCCTCTTCCTCCGCCTCCATCCTTATGATAATGATGATGATGAGATTTCTACTTAGTTGAAAGGCGATTTATACTCACTCTATTCAGATGATGATGGAGCAACAAATAGCCTTTCACTTTTCAGATTCCCACCTTTTTATAAATGTGTCATAAAGTACACAAATTCGTACCTCTGTTTCTATTTTAACAGGAGGCAATTTGCATCCTCTGACTCATATTCATAGTAGTGGTAATTCTTGGGAAGTGTTTCATAGTATTTGGGTAATGCAAGAATATGGTTTTTTTTAGAATCATGGACTAAGATGCTTCATTTGGATTCAACAAACTATCAGCCCTACACCGTGTTGG
Source organism: Chamaecrista fasciculata (assembly GCA_003254925.1). Classification (NCBI taxonomy): domain Eukaryota; kingdom Viridiplantae; phylum Streptophyta; class Magnoliopsida; order Fabales; family Fabaceae; genus Chamaecrista; species Chamaecrista fasciculata. Next base: position 56,562 of record QANZ01012251.1, read on the forward strand.
CTCTTCCAAATAATGAGGAAGTGGTCATAAAATCTTCGGGTAATGAGATTACTTTTCTTGATCCCGTAAAAGGATTTATGAAGAAGATAGAGCAAATCTATGGCTCTATTTCATTTGTGGTAGATCATGTTGAGAGTTTATTTTTAATAAATGAAAAAAAATGCAAAAGCCTTCCTTCCACTTTTTATCCATTCACCAATCAGCTACACTCCTTCTCTTCCCTCCCCTGACATCTCAATCTCGTCTAGGAATACTTAATTACTTAAAGCTTTGGAAACATGAACAGAGTGTTCGAATATATCTCCAACTTGATGAAGGTATTAACATTTTCTCCATTGGTAAACAAAGCTAAAGATGCTGTTTGTTTGAAGACGCAATAGAAAACTTATGAGATGTGATATTACCTAAGATTTGAAAGGAGTCGCTTTTGGAGGCATCTATTTAGTAAGAAGGAATTTGCATTCATGATTCATAGAAATATTATTTCCACCAAAATCTTTCTTGTATCTGGGACTGGGAATGTAAGAATGTTGTGTTGTTTGTTATTAGTATACCATTGGCCTCTACCATCTATATTTTTTGGGAGTCCTTCTCTGTTCAGTTGAGTCTTGTGTCCCTCCTATTATTATCCTCAAGTTTATTTTGTATACTTTGAAGGAATACTATTATTGTTACTTGTTATTTGACTGATTAAAGAAATCACAGTTGGAGATATCTATTTTGCAAGGAGGAGTTTGCTTTCTATGATTCATAGAAATAATTCTGTGACTTACTTGTTTCAGTTTTTTTGATTAAATATGTATTTAGTTTGTAATTTGTCTTCACTCCAGCATTTAGGATGATTTAGTTTCTTAGATATTGCTACATGTTCTTATAATTGTTAAATTTATTTCATATAATGCAAAGGAGCAATACCCATCGTCATCATCAAGAAGTATTATCATACAATTATTATTTGTTGTCTAGAGTTTATACTTTTGTATTGGTTTTCCTCTCTTTACCCTGTTCTTTTCTAGCATAACTTGTCTCCATCATTTGATAAAAGAAACAGGCTCTGTAAAAATTATTCAACATGCAAAATATTAACTCTGCGTCTCCAATATTGGATGCATCTCTTATTCCATCAATTTTTTAAGCATAAAAGTGTCTTCCTAAAAACAGAGTGATCATTTACAATATTATGCCAACATGTGTGTCCTATTATTTTGGTTTATAAGATTGAGTGAGGTGTTTGCAAATATCTCAGTTAAAGGGGAAATTAACATCTACTCCTTTGAGAAAAAACCAATAGATGATACTAGTTTAAAGATTTATATGAAATAGGGTGAATTTTTAAAGATAATGTATCTATATATAACTATAGTTTGTACTTAGAAGGAAGCATCTATAGTGTCCTATGTTAAATAAATTGAGCCATGGTAGTGCCTCTCAAAATTCAAAAGTTGATATTTTGAGCCCTGAAAGACTATAAAATCCAGGAGAATAACAGTTCTGCAGTAAAATATCTCAGAATATGGAGAGAGTAATGAATAAAGGAAAAAGATAGAAGTAACAGCAGGTAGAAACCCTTACTGGCATGCCAGTTGAAGCATAACTGAGTTAAGCCTAAAGTGAGTCTTGCTTTGCTTTGTTCAACAGTAAGCAAAGATTTGAGTTAGATATTATATTTTAGAATAAAAATGGTTGGCAAGAAACAAAGATTTGAGCTATGGCCACCTTGCCTTCAAGAGATTCACAACATATTGGTCAGCCAAAATGAAAATATTGGTCTGCCAAAACCATTGTCTTTTTGTGGTGGCATGATGCATGCCAAATTAAAAATATTGAAGCTAAAGAAATAGGACGTGAAGAACAAGAAAAGGCTAATGAGCTATGGCCACCTTGCCTTCAAGAGATTCACAACATATTAATATATAAGTTAAATTGTATTAACACTCCATGAATTTTAGGTTGGAGCCAAACAATACTCAAATTTTAAATCTTCACAGACATACTCTTGAGTTTTCAATTTCGCTTACTTAGGACTTTTGAGTTTAAACCTGATAGAAAGATCCCTTGAGCTTTTTGTTTTGTTCACTTAAGACCCTCGAGCTTTCAAAAAAGTGAGAGAAATTATCTTTAAAATCAACTTCTAAGAATTAGGTATATCACCATTAAGTTAGGTTTGTAAAATGCTTGGTCTTACCGTATGTGTAACGAACACTGGTCCCTTTATCTTTTACTTTGTAAGCTGGTAGAAGAAAATTCAGATTCAATGGTCAGATTCTGTATACTTAAATAAATAAATAACCTAAATTTCATCTCTCAAAATCAAAAGTATTGAAGAACCTAAAGTAACCTCAACTTAATTCCCTCTCTTTCAATAAGAATTGTTCTGTGTTTCCCTTTATGGGAGTAAGTTTCTACATCTACAGTTTCCAGTGATCCTCTTAATTTCACATGGAAAAGGAAAAAAATTGAGGGCAACAGAAAATGAATTAAAATTCAAAACCAAGTGATGTGATTCAGCTTTCAAAAGCTTATGCCTCACCAAATCCTAATCTCTTAGATCATTAGGAAACTTGACCTCTCTGAAGCAACAACGTCAATCCATTTCCTAAAGGTCATTAATGTCCTGCTAATGGGACCAAAGGTTATTTTGCAGTGTTATGTTTCAGAGAAGAGCAAAGGAAGTTGTTTCTAAATCTTTGTCCATAAGTAAGGGTCACATGAACTTAATTTCCTACAAGCACAATGTAATCCTACATGTATAAATTCTCCAATCTCCAACACTGTATTTGAAGACACACCCATGTGATCTTTCAAATGCTTATTTTGATGTCTCACCAATGTCAAGGAGCTTCAAAATCTGCAAGCTACAGCAGAAGTCCCAAAAGGATATCTATGTTGGAGAAAAGATGAAGCGATTTGTGATCCCTATATCATGCTTGAACCAACCTTCATTTCAAGACTTTCTGTCTCAAGTTGAGGAAAGAGTTTGGACATGATCATCCAATGGATGACCTCAGAATTCCTTGGAGAGGATGTGTTCTTGGACATAACTTTGCGGTTCAATGAGATATAAAGCCTAGTAAATTAGGCTTCTGACAAAGATTTAGAAGACTTTTTGTAATATAGGAAATCTAACTTTGTGATTACAATGTTTCTCTCATTCTTTGTAAGTGGAAAAGGAGATTATACATTTGAATTAGATGACAAACAGAGTGTTCTCTATTTTTTTTTGTCTAATTACCAATTTACAACAAATTCAACAATTCAAGGAGTTTCTCTATTTCTGTTTATTACTAGTAATACCACCACCATTGGGATTATTTTCCTTTCAAGTATTAGCAATACTACCACGTGTCAAACCGTCAAAGTTACAAAAAAATGATTTTATACTTTGAAATTATGAATATGTGTCACATAGGTGTCATACGGATGTCGAATATAGACACATGTTTGATATGGTGACACTTCCTCAAAATAAAATATTCATTCTTCGTAGTTTAATAGGTTATAATTTTAATTTTTGTAATTAAGTCCATATACTTTCATTTTATTTGTAATTAAAACATTGTCATCAAATACTAGCCAAATTTTTTCCCTTAATAAATGATGTAATAAATGAAAATAATAATTATAATTATTTGATATCTAATAAGTATTATTATAATTTGTTTCATTAGTATAAAAATTAAAATGGATAGATTGTAGCAAATTACCATTTCAACACTGCTTTCTATTTTTTTTCTTCAAAAAGACGGAAAATGTGCGAAACAGATCCTCTAAATTGGCTGCTTCTACATTTCTCTAGAGTTTGAGAATTTTTGTCCATTAGATTTCTTCTTCATCATTCTTTGATTGACACATGGCAAGCCGTATCAATAAAAATTAAATGCATTGTTCTCACTTAATCTGTGAGTGATAGCCAACTCAAGAGAAATGTACAGCGGCGACCATTTCAGAGGATATGGGCTCGAAAGTGTGGCTTCATATATAAAGCATTGGATGGATAGACCTAAATGAAAACACAACACAACAAGTAGACCGCCGCTTTCTTCCTTCCTTCTTCTTTACTTCTCTTCTCTTGAGTTGGAGCTATGTCTCATTATTTTCCTTTAGAAGTGATACTGCAAATTCTTCATAGACTTCTTGTCAAGTCTATTGTGAGATGCACTTCTGTTTGCAAAACTTGGAAGTCCATCATCACAAATCATTCCTTCATCATATCTCATCATCACCAATAGCCTTTCGCTTTTCAGATTCCCACCTTTCTATACATCCCACACATCTTGGTTGGTGGTTGGCAATTGCAATGGCCTTTTGTGTTTTGCTGACTATTCATCATCAGATTCAGGTCAAATTGTTATTTGGAACCCTTCTATTGTCAAATATCTCATTCTTCCTAAACCCTCTCTCCCCTTCAAAACTCAATTGTTTGAACCCCTTCAATCTCACAGCTTTGTTTATGGGTTTGGCTTTGATTCGCGAAACAATGATTTCAAAGTAGTCAGAATTGTCTCTCCTCGCTACACAGAGTCAAAAAGTTCTCAAGTCGAGATCTACTCTCTTGCTGCTAATTCGTGGAGAACCATCAATGTTGCACCTTTTCCATTTCACATTGCTGGAATTAAAAACAAGTTTGTGAATGGGGTATTGCACTGGTTGGCCCACCGTACAATTTATGGTGGTGAGATTGACTGTTTTATTTTGACATTTGACCTTCTCGAAGAAAAATTTGGAGAAATAATGTTACCTCACTGTTTAATTGAGTCACAAAGTACAGACAGTACGATCTCTATTTTAACAGGAGGTAATTTACTTGCTCTGATTCATACTCATAGTAGGGGTCATTCTTCCGACCCAAAGTTTTTTAATATCTGGGTAATGAAGGAATATGGTGTTTTAGAATCATGGACTAAGATGCTTCATTTTGATTCAATAAGCTATCCTCCCTACCCAGGGGTGCTGGCTCTTCGAAATAATGAGGAAGTGGTCATAAAACCTTCGGCTACTGAGATTATTTTTCTAGATCCCATAAAAGGATTAGTGAAGAAGATAAAGCAAAGCTATGGTTCTATTTCAGTTGCGGTAGATCATGATGAGAGTTTATTTTTAATAAATGAAAAAAATGCAGAAGCCTTCCTTCCAGTTTCCTTTCATTCACCAATCAGAAACACTCCTTCTCTTCCCTCCCGTGGCCTCTCAATCTCCTCTAGGAATACTTAATTACTTATAGCTTTGGAAACTTCAAGAGAGTGTTCAAATATATCTCCAACTCGATGAAGGAATTAACATTTCCTCCAATGGTAAAGAAAGCTAAAGATTCTATTTGTTTGAAGATGTAGTGGAAAACTTGGGAGAAGTGATAATTCCTAAGTGTTTAAAGGAGTCACTTTTGGAGGCATCTATATAGCAAGAAGGAATTTGCATTCATGATTCTTGCATTTGGGAATGTAAGAATGCTGTGTTGTTATTAGTATACTATTTGGCCTCTACCATCTTTTTCTTTTTGGGAGTCCTCTGTTCAAATGAGTCTTGTGTCCCTCTTGTGATTATCCTCGAGTTTATTTTCTACAGTGTGAAGGAATAAAACTATTGTTACTTGTTATTTGACTGATTAAAGAAATCACATTTGGAGGTATCATTTTTTGCCAGGATGAGTTTGCTTTCTATGATTCATAGAAATAATCATGTGACTTAAATTGTTTCAGTTTTTTTATTAAATATGTATTTAGCTTTTTAGGATGATTTAGTTTCTTAGATATTGCTACATATTCTTATGATTGTTAAATTTATTTCATATAACGCAAAGGAGCAATAGCCATCGTTGTTATCATGAAGTGTAGTCATACAATGATTATGTATGCTTTCTAGAGTTTATATATTGGTTTCCTCTCTTCACCCTGTTTTTTTTTTTAGCATAACTTGTCTCTATCTTTTGATAAAACAAACAAAATCTTAACCCTTCATTTCCAGTATTGGTTGCGTCTCTTATTCCATGTAAACACCACTAATCAATCTTTTAAGCATAAAAGGATCTTCCTAACAATGGAGTGATCATTTAAAATATTAAGCCTATATGTATGTGTCTTTTTATTTTGGTTTATAATATTGAGGGAAGTGCTTGCAAATATCTCAGTTATAGAGGAAATTAACATCTACTCCTTTGACAAAAACACCAATAAATGATACTTGTTTGAAAATTTTGATGAAACATGGTGAACTTTTGAAGAAATGAAAAAAGAGAAATGAAAAATATCTCGGAATCTAATCCAGGACAATAACAGTTCTGTAATAAAATATCTCGGAATCTGAAAAGAGAAGTGAAAAAAGTAAAAAAAAAAAAAATAGAAGTAACAGCAGGTAGAAACCCTTACTGGCGTGCCACTTGAAGCATAACTGGGTTAAGGCCTCAGGTGAGCCTTGCTTTGTTCTTTAAGTCCAAATCCTTTCTCTATCTTCAAGTTTGAGTACCCTCTATTGTGTCTTTGTTTTTGTATATTTTTTCTTCTACTTCTTCTTCCCATTTTATGATCCATAGACCTATAAAATAGAGGGATGGGCAGAATTGCTCCAACATACATAAACACATTGGCATGTGACTCTGTCTCTTTTCTTATTAGCATCTAAATAAAAAAAATTTACTCGTTCACTTTCAAAGCGTCATTATCAACTCTTAGCATTGCTAGCATTGAAAACAAGTTTGTGAGTTCTTATGATTGTCATGTTTATTTTATTTAATGCAATGCAATAGTACTAATGGTCATCATCTTAAAGACAGTGGAATTATACAATTTATATAGTTTGTAGGATTTCTTTTATACTTCCTAGAGCTTAATTTCTTCTTCTGAATTAATCAAAACTGACAAAGTCTTGTGAATGGCGGTATTACATTTGTGAGAGACTATGTTGATAGAATCAATTTATAGATCATTGGCAAAATACTAAATTCAATCAAAAGTCAAAACAACTTGGCAATGATAAGAGAGTAATCTTTTACCACACTCTTGCTAGTTTCAACAGATGGAATATCCATCACCTTATTATATTCTAGTTGATGAAGGAAATGGGAAGTCCTTGTGAACCAAATACAGGAAGTTCTCTGCTGATAGCTTTCTAGTTGATGACAATACTCATTTTTGTGAAATATATAAATATATATTATTCTCTATGTAAAAGCAAAATATGCAATAAACAAAATGAAAAGCATTTAAGAAAAATATGCAACACTGGAAATGAAACCACAAAATTTATCTTTGTTTAGGAAAATGTACGTAGTAGAATTAGGGATTGGAGTAGTCATATAAAAGATGTAGAAATACTTCTTCAAACAACGTCCAACTGATGAACAAAATAACATATGCATTGATGAAAGAAAATACAGGAAAAATATGAATTTATTAGTTAATAGTTAGAGAAAACCTACTTTTTGGTCCCTCAATTGTTACTGAGTCAACGATTTGGTCCCTGAATTATGGGAAACTACAACTCAGTCCCTCAATTTTACACTTCCGTCTATGTTTTGGTCCCTTAGGTGTCGTCCGTCAGTTATGGAGTTGTTAAGTGATATGTGTCACTGTTAAGTGCTTAGGTAGCTGTTAAATGATGAGTTGACATCTTTTTTTTTTTGGACCAAATGCTGAGTTGGCATCCAAATAATATATCCTACTCATTTTTTTCATTTTACACCTCATAAAAAGGACCTGAATGCAACATATTATAATATTTCACCCTCAACTCTTCTTCATCTTCTTCTTCAATTTCTTTCCCAGAATCCGACACCTTCATTCTCCAACGTCTCCCTCAAATTCTCCAACTCCTTCATCTTCAGCATGTAAAATCCCTAAAAGAAACAATTACAACAAGCATGATCTCGAGGGGTAAACTAGTATCAACCAACAAAACCCCAATTTCAAATCTACCAACAGTCGCAAACTCTGGCACCCCTTTGAGCGAGACAAGAAGGAGAGAGATTAGGTAGGAGAATCGACGGTAGGTGTTGTGAGATGTTTCTCTAATGAAGATTTGGCGTTCTTGGATGAACAAAGAGAGGGTTTGTGGACATGGCGAATGCGAAGAAGCCGAAGCGTTCTTGGAGTCCTTTTGTATTTTGGACTCAATTATTTCATTTTCATTTATTTTAGTAAAATAATGTGAATTTTTGAGATGTCAGTTATTTTATCACAAGCATGTGGTTGACTAATTCTGCAGCACTCAAATTCCTCTAAACTAGGGGCTTTGCGTGCCCTGACGGGCACGCAAATATGTATGTAGAATAAATAAGGGACTAAATTGTTAACTTAGTAAAAAAAGAGAGACTAAATAGTAAATTTTCTCTTATTTTTAATTTCATGGACTATAGTTTTAAACATGGACGACCAGGAAGGGGTGGAGGCATATAATATAGATATTAGTGACATTGGTTTTGATTCTAGCATATTGCACTTAAAGTAATATCTAGGATTTAGCTTGGCTTTCTACAAATTTAAATTCTGCAATCTGGTTTAATATCTAGGATTATATTTTTTTTTCTTGTATTTTTTGCTGAAGTCTAGTTTCAGTCGTCTTGATTAATTTTTTTTATATGATTATAATTGGAACTGTTTGAGAAAGATTGAAAAGTTAAACAGAATAAAAATATTTGAAATCAAAACTACATCTTTAGGCATTTTGATAAATTTCACGGGATGATGAAAAGCAGCTTATTATATTCCGTTTTTAATATTTTAATTTGATAGGTTATTAAGAATTAAAATCAATTATTGCACCATTAATGTTTAAAAAGATGATTTCTCAAATCATGACAAATTACAATGACATTGGCTAAAATTACGGAGAATCTGAAAATTTATTTGATTTATTGAATTTTCCCAATTTCCAAAAATAATTTAGTATATATTCTCTCTAATTCTTCCCAATTCTGAAGTTATAAGTTATTATAAAAGGAAATTGACACTCAGTTTGCTTCAGCATCACTTCACTGAAACAATTATCCAATTATCATATAATTCTTCACAATTTCGAAGTTAGTCAAATTTATTATAAAATGGAAATCGACACTCAGTTTGCTTTAAATATTTTAATAATTATCTCAAGACTTTAATGAATATCTAGTTAACTACTTGATTTTTTAGTCAAATTTAAATTTGATATCTATAATTAAGCTTAATATTTATAATATTTGTTTTTAGATTTATAATGATCTGATTTAGATTTAACTATATAATATGTATAATATCTAATTTTTAAAGTGAAAAGTTATACATTTATATGTTGTAAGTTTAATATATTTTTAAATTTTAATGCTTATAAATTATAAGTATAAGAATTAGATTATAAGAATATTTAGAAATACTTGAATATTTTTAAAATTAAATTAAAAATGTAATTTGATTTGATGAGATAATGGACAAGTGTAAATTTAGTCACATATATTTTGCTCAATTCCTAATTTGGTCCTATATCTTTTTTTTTTGCTGCACTTTTGGTCTCATATCTTTGGGTCAGGTCCCAATTTGGTTCTATATCTTTTTTTGTTGCAAATTTTTTCTCATATCTTTGGGTTAGTTGCAGAATTAGTCCTATATAGTTGATCTTTTTGCAAAGATATGAGACTAATGACTAAAAGATATAGGACTAAAAATGATATAGGACCAAAATTGGGACATTTTGCAAATATGTAAGACAAAAAATGCAACAAAAAAAGATATGGGATGAAATTTGCACTTTAGTCTTTTAAAATTATTGTTTCTCAATTAAGGTTATTAATTTGCAAAATTAATTTAGTTTAGTTAGACTATGATGCAAAGTTTGTTTTAGGGCATGTGATGCAATGGGTCATAAGCCAATAAGATTATGACACATGTAGTTGTATGTAATTTGTGATATGACTAATACACAGTTTTGATTGGCTAAAAAACTTATTATTTTTTTTTATTATTTTTCAGCATTAAATTACATCAATAACTATAATTATGTCACATGAGCAATTGCATCTCATGTCAAGAATCAAACTTTGCATTTTAAACTAACCCTAAAATATTTTATCCCTTTTAGCGACTAATTTATTAATTTCCTTCTAATTTAATTAAAATTTGGTAAAAGACCCTTCCGTGCCCCTAACGTTTAGGGTCAGTTTCAGTCATGTCTCTAACGTTTATTTTGTGTCAGTTATGCCCCAAAGTGAAACGTTGGTGTCAATTATACCTTAACTTCAATTTTTTTTTTGGCCAAAGTCCTATTTTAGTCGCTCAAGTCTCTGACAAGCTTTCTCGCGAGATACACGGCGGCCTCGACAACTACGAAAAATCCTAATCCAAGGTTTTTTGACCTCCTGAGTTCAATGATGATCTCTATTTTGCGAAAAAATGACTGGCAAGCCGCCGAAAAATCAAGCATCGCCGAAAATCATATTTCCGATCAATTGTTCACAAATTGAAGGCTGCCATTGAACTCAGGAGGTAAAAAAAACCTTGGATTAGGAGCTTTCATAGTCGTCGGGGCCGCCGTGTATCTCGCCGAAAAGTTCGTGGAGACTTGAGGAACCAAAACGGAACTTTGAGCAAACTTGAGGGACCAAAATAGAACTTTGGCCCCAAAAAAAATTGAGGTTAGGTATACCTGACACCAACTTTTTACATTGAGGTCATAATTAACACAAAATAAATATTAGGGGCATAAGTGAAAGTGTATCAAATTTTCATACGAGAAGAGAAAAAAAAAAAAGCAAAATTGAAAATCAATAACCATGCACGACAGAAACTGAATCAGTTGAATCAAATTTTCTTTCTCTTTCGAGCATTTCATCTACGAATCCTAACCCACCAGCATCCTGTAAGCTTCTTCTCTGGCCTGCAATTTTCAATCTCTTATTGGTTTTTCGTATTAATTCAAGATTCAACTGCGCCTAAATGATATCCACGCCATTTATATACATATACTTTTCAGTTTCTCATGATTGGGAATTTGGAGTTATGAATTGTTCGATTCAATTTTGGAGGATATTTTTTTAATTAAAAGCCAGAATCATTGAGAAAATGGCATTATAAATCTCTTGTAGACAGTAGTGTTGTTTAGTTGCTTTTTGGTGTTCTTAATCATTAGTTTGCTGTCAATTGATTTATTAAAATACAATAACAACTGGAAACAGTGTAGAAGTAAACATTCCCTTTTGGCTTTGGTAATATCAGCTTCCTAGTTTGTTAAATTTCTTGTTCTGCCTCTGCACATAACTATTCAACACAACACTTAATTGAGATTTGAGAAGATTGGAAATGTCGTGCTATATTTTGGAATAGCATGATAGATCTAATGCTGGTTTCAAGTGTTGCTGTTTTTTTTCTTATAAAATTTTACAGGAAAGAGGTGAGTAAAAGAAAGAGGATCAAGTGATTTTTCAGCTTTGAGTATTAGTATTATTGTATTTTTTAAGTTTTGCTCTCTGTTCTTTCATCCCTTGCAATTTATTTACGTTCAATAGTTATGCATTTATATGTATTTTGACCTTGCCTGATAATGAGACTCTAAAATAGGGAAAAACCTGAAACTATTATAGTATTCATACAGAATGGAGTCACTGATTGTAGATGATTTGCAATCGTATCTCTGGGTTGCTATATTCAAGTTGACTGTTTGATTATGGGCTTATTATTTCCTTTTGAATGAGAATTTTTGAAATTTTAGTGAGCAGTGATTTATTATATATTATCTACTTATAATGCCATAGGTTAAGATTAAAAGGACCCATCTATTGTCTTCCTAAGATTTGGAGGAATTTATAAATCTATCTTAAGTAAATTTCTTCATGCAAGCTAAAATTTGTGTTAGGCATCTATGTGCAATTGTGCATGTCTTCTGCTTCCTGGATTAATTCAATTCTACTTTCCACACCCTCCATTTGATTGTTGTATTATGTGTTTCAGTGAACGCTAGGAAATTGAGCACCCGAATCTTTGGTAAAATGGTTTCCTTTGAGATGAATGATCGAAAGAGTAAGTGAATTTTGATACTTTTGTTGAATCTATGTGCAATAATGGCATTTTGTGAATTGATATGCATGATGGTTTAGTACTAAGGACAGATGATCAAAATGATTGTGGAGTTTGCCATCATTACTTGTTATCATAAGTTGTTCACCTTGCGTATATGTTGGGTTTTCTTAGTGGGCAACAAGAAGATTTAGATCTGGAAACTTTGAGGAACATTGATTCTAGAGTCTTATACAAATATCTTCATTCTTCAATCAAAATGGAGGTTCAATTTCAGAATAGAGTCTTATAGAAATAAGATTATAAGAAGAGAAGATAATTTCTTAAGACAGTCTTGAAGCAAGAAATATACATGTAGCCTCCCTAACAACTTAATAGTAATATAATCCAATTCTGAGGCTAGTAGACAAAATAATGAGAGGGTGATTATACTGAAATATTTTATTGAAACAGAATATTTAGAAGTAACCACAACACTTTATGGATCTAATTGTTAATAGTATTGTAAAAAATAGTATCTGATCCACTGTTGGTTTTCTATAGTTCATGGAGACAGAATACCATCTGAAGATATATTTTCTATTAGATTGGCTTAATAATCAAATATACTAATTTTTGAGATATTTATGGTGCCTTTGGTGGTAGAAGGGTAAGATATGACTGAACATGCGTTATTTAAATTTTACATTCCATAGTTGGTCAATTTCTATTTTAATATCACATGACATTTAACTTGGGTTTATTTGTTCTGGCTTTGGTATAATTTTCACATTCCTTGTGATTATCTAGTGCCAGTTTCTTGTTTCATCTTTACAGTAGACGGATAAGATATAACTGAGTACCAGTCGATATTTTACAGTACATAGTTGGGTTGGTGTCTATTTCACTTTTTTTTTTTTTTATCTATTTCGTTATCTTATGAAATTTAATGTATGCAACCGCCAAAAATTGGGTTATTTTAATGTCTTATGACATTTCATATATTCAACTGGTACATCAGAGGTTGGGTTAGGCTTAACTGGCTTTGGTGTATTTTTCACATTCCTTGGGATCATCTCCTTCTTCGACCAGGGGCTACTAGCCATTGGAAATGTAAGTTTCATGCTACTATGAATGTCTTGCTATAGTTTTTTATCTTTAAACTTAGTGGCCTTTTATTTATTTTTTTTTTTTGTGTCAACCATTCAGATCCTCTTCATTTCTGGAGTGGCCTTAACCATTGGACTCACATCCACTATGCAATTCTTCATGAGGCGGAGTAATTATAGGGTGAATTTGTAGTCTATCTTTTCAAAATTTTTTAATCTCTTTTGCCTTTTCTCCCCTCACCTTTGAGTTTTATTTTGCTGGTTGTGTAGGGAACAATTTCATTTGGAGTCGGATTCTTCATTCTTGTTATAGGATGGCCTATTTTGGGCATGACTTTGGAGGGCTATGGGATTATCTTACTCTTTAGGTTTAGTGGAATCTGAATCCACTTTATACTGTATTTAGTTTGTTTAAATGATAAATCCTAATGGTGGCTTATACTATGCAGTGGGTTCTGGCCAACACTGGCTATTTTCTTGCAGAAGATTCCCATTCTTGGCTGGTTATTTCAACAACCTTATATTCAATCGGTATGTGATTCATCTATCATGTGATTCTCGGAACTCATTTATCTTATTCAATCAGCAAATAATCTCTTATATTCTACCAAAAAAAATACTCTATTGTATAGGGGAGTACATGAATTCAAAATATCTAAAAATCCTAATCAAATCCTAAAACAATCAATCACAAATCTGAAAGATATCTCAAACAGATTTTAAGAATAACAAAATATAATTCAAATAATCTTCCTAAAATCTACTACTTGCTAACAAACTCATAATTAAATAAATACAATAATCAAAATAAAAATCAATTCCCCGCCAAGAGCTCAACTACTCCCCAATTTTTGAATTACTAACATTAATAATAAGAATAATAATAATGCTGATTATTCCTAAGAGTAGTTGCTTTGTTAGACATATATGCCTAGTTTGATTTAGGGTCATGGAAGCTCCTTAATCCGAACTATTGAATAGGTGTAAATAACCATTAAATTCTAGTTGTGGTTACTGACTGTCTGAGTGCAGATTAGGATAGACTGAAATAATGCAATAATATTCTAAAGATATAATTTATATATAAGTCACAGGTGCTTGTTTGTCTTCATCCTTAAGTGTGGGCTTTCTTCATGTCCTCAGTTTCGGTTTATGGTTTCTTTAAGGGGTTTTCTTTGACAGACTTCTAGGGAGAATGAAAAGATATGTTTAACTAACAGCTTGATTAATTTCTCTTTTGAGTCCGTTTTTAGAAGGTGATATCTTGTCGCCCATTTTAATGCATCATGTTTTAACTAAAAACTAGTACACAAGACATAGATTAGAGTCACAATAAGATGATGATATTTGAGATGACATAAGGATATATATCACCTTTTTCTCTTTATATCCTTCTCCAGAATCGTCAATCCAAACATACTCATGACATACAAAGAAAAAGATGACTTGTAATTGTAGCTATATATATAATATACAAGTTTTGTAAAGATTGTTGAATGAGTACTTGCATGTCTAAGACTTCGCATCATTTTTTCCTTCATATTCTATATTGTTTAAGAGGGTGAGCCTTGGCACAGTGGTAAGGCTGCTGACTTGTGACCTAGAGGTCACGAGTTCAAATCCGGGAAACAGCCTCTCTGCAAAGCAAGATAAAGCTGCGTACATATGAATATATGATCGTGCTCTGAGCTGCTCTTTTTATTCTATATTGTTTAAACTGAACTTGCTTATATTCTGTCAACCTGCAGTTGTTTGAGCGCTATAGAAGTAGACGAGTGCCAGTGTAGCACGACAATCTATCGACACATTACATAGCTTCAAGCATGGCATATGGTAGTCCATGTATAGAAAATGATTGTCATTTGTCATGATAATCATTTATTGGAAGAAAACTGGGATTGGAAAGCATGGAGGATTGTCAATTTTGCAGCTCCTTGCTTCATAATTCTAGCCACACATGTATGGGAAGCATCTCCTGGGAGTATTTTAGTAGCCATTGGTTTCCAATCCAGTAAAGGAATATAATGACTCCTTTATGTGATTTCAGGTAATGTTGGTCCAACAATCTGAAACTCTTAATTCTTTTTCTTCTGTAATTTTTTATCCTAACAATACCAAATGGATCTGGTTAGTGGTTTTATACTTGAAGATCTGATTTTTGAAATTCTCCTTTTTTCTGTTTTTCATTCATGATAAATTGTTGCCCATTCAGATTTGAGTATATATTTTGGGTACCTTTTTTTTTTTTGGTCCCAATAGTATTTCTAATTTGAATATTAAAGTAAGTATTTTTTGGTAAAACTAGAATGTATGCACTTCTCTTAGAAAACAAGAAGTTTTTTCTTCTTTATTTTGGTGTCAATTTGATCATTGAAGTTTACATTCGTGTCAATTGTACTTTAAAATTTTAATATTTTATGTTAATTGTATCTCAATAATGTTGAAGTTAATATTTTCCATTAATGATTTAGACAATGTGAAATTTTAAGGGTATAATTGAAAAAAAAAATATGAAAAAGTACAATTGAGATTTACTCCATAGTTTGAGGCACTAGAGGTGATTTTGCTAATTTGTACATTATAACATGGTTTTAAAAACAAGTATTTCTTTTATTAGTTCTCCTAATTACTAAATTTCTATTTCATTAAATAAAAGTTATTCTTTTCTCAATTTTTTTTTTCATATTTTATCAATTACTCTTGAGCAATCATATGATCATATCATTAATTTGAGAGTCCAAATTGTTGCTTTTAAATTGATAGTCTTACCTGTGGAGGATAAGAATTTTTTTTTATTAAATTGCTTTTAAATTGATGATAGTCTTACCTGTGGACGATAATAATGAAGCTGAAGAAAGAATATATAATTTGATTCTCAAAATATGTATCAAGATATAGATAAAGCAGTGGATCCTCTACCATACTTTTCACCATGTTGTCTCTGCTCTGAAGCAATTTGAATCGTTGATCAAATATTACTTTTTTAAGAATATTTTAAATTGGTCTTAAATGTATCAATTCATTATAATAAGAATATAAGATTTTTTAAAAAAGTGGCACAAGGTATCTCAATGTTAATATATAATATTAAATATTTTATATATTTCATATTATTATATAATATATGTGTATTTGAAAATTTCATTGGTTGAATTGGTTTGATTATAAAAATAGATAAATAACTTACAAGGCAACTATATCAGCATTCCGATACAAAAAGTTATGGCAAGTGAAATAAGATTTTGTAAATAAAAAATGGCAAAATCACCATTATGGTTCTTTAAATTTTAGGCTTAAGTGCAATTTTGGTCCCCTAACTTTCGCAAAGGTCTCAATTTGGTCCCCTAACTTTTTTTGTTGCAATTTTGATCCCATAACTTTTGAAAGCGTCTCACTGTTGGTTCCAAGTGCACCTTTTCCATCCATTATCTGCTGTTAGTGCTGATGTGACAGGCTGAATTGGCTGATGACGTGACAAATATGGGTGAAGTGGAATAAAAAAGGACCATTATGCAGAGACGTTTTGATGACTTGGAATTACACTTGAGACCAATAGTGAGACGTTTTCAAGAGTTAGGGGACCAAAATTGCAACAAAAAAAGTTAGGGGACCAAATTGAGACCTTTGCAAAAGTTAGGGGACCAAATTGAGACCTTTACGAAAGTTAAGGGACCAAAATTGCAACAAAAAAAGTTAAGGGACCAAATTGAGACTTTTGCGAAAATTAGGGGACCAAAATTGCAACAAAAAAAGTTAGGGGACCAAATTAAGACCTTTGCGAAAGTTAAAGGACTAAAATTGCACTTAAACCTAAATTTTATATTAATTGTCAACTTTGTCTTTAATTTTTTTATAGTCCATTTCACTTTTAATGTTTTACATTTTGATTAATTTTATCTTTTTATTAATGTTTTTCAATAAATTAACGGCATACTTCATTTTCTTTTGAGTAAATTACAAAATAGGGTCCTGTGGTTTGGCCCTGTTTCAGATAGGGTACATGTGGTTTGAAAAGTTTCAAATTGGGGTCTGAGGTTAACTCCGTTTGCAAAATAGGGTCTAGGTGGTTTTGACCGTCAAAAAACTAACGGTGCACGTGATAATTTGCCTAACAATCTCAGGGTCTTTAGTTAAAATACTATTTTAAGACCCTAACTATTTTTAACCAACGCAAAAATAGTATTTTAAAATAGTATTTTAACATGACGACGTAAGAAATAGGGATTCAAACGCAAAAAAATTAATAGTTAGGGTCTTAAAATAGTATTTTAACTAGAGACCCTGAGATTGTTAGGCAAATTATCACGTGCACCGTTAGTTTTTTGACGGTCAAAACCACCTAGACCCTATTTTGCAAACAGAGTTAACCTCAGGCCCCAATTTGAAACTTTTCAAACCACATGTACCCTATCTGAAATAGGGCCAAACCACAGGACCCTATTTTGTAATTTACCCTTTTCTTTTTTAGTTGATTAGGATTTAAGTTTTCTTTTTCAATAATTTTTCATTACATGTTATTAGTCACATAATTTTTGTCGTTAATATTTTATTAAAATAAGAACAAAAGATAAAATTAACTAAAATTTAAAATATTAAAAGATGAAGTTAACCACAAAAAATAGAGATAAAATTAACAATTAATATGAAATATAAAATTTAGGAATAAAAAGATGCTATTGGTTTAATCTAGGAAGCATGGACACTGACACGGACACGGGACACGACACGGACACAACGACACGTTAAACTCTCAAAAATACGCGACACGACACGTCATATATTTATATATATAAATAATTAAATATTCATAATTTTTAATGAAAAAATTAAAAATTACAAGTTTTATTCATAATATATGTCATATGTATTATTATTTTCTCTTATATGTCATGTTAAAGTCAAAAAAAATTAATTTATATTTTAAAATTTATGAATATGTGTCGTGTCGGTGTCGTACGGGTGTCGGACACTAACACGTGTCTGACACGGCGACACGCCCTCAAAATGAAGTGTCCATGCTTCGGTTTAATTGATGATTATATACGTCATTGATCTTCTTAAATTATGCATTAACCCACAGTAGTATTGGCCCAAAAAGAAATCCCTTTACGAAAAGAATTCTAACGAAAATTTTCACAGAATACTTTTCTCTCAAAGCAATTGATCCAAGCTGGAAAAATCTACCTTTCACCCTCAAAACAATATCATCTCTAACAAATTTTGCCTAGCCATGATACCCTCAGTCTCACCATTATTTTTAATGTTTGGTCAAAACCTTATTTTGGTCCTTAAATTGTGGGTAAGTTTCATTTAGGTCTTAAAACTATTTTATTCTATTTTGGTCCTCAAACTTTTACATTTATTCTGTTTTAGTCCTCAAAATGTGATTTCGTCTAATTTCTACCGTTATTTATAGGGTTTTACCGTTGTTTTACATTTATAGCTTAGACAATTGAGATGAATCATTTCTCTTTCATATATGTCATAATAAGTGAGTAGACAAAAAGAAAAAGAAAAAAAATTATTTTTAAGTCATAAATTAGAGATAAATTTATGATTAATTTTTCTCTCAAAAAGTGAATATTTTTCTTTCAAAGAGTGAAATTATTTTTGGTTTCACATGAAGGAGCTTTATTCATTATAGAGTTGTTTTTTTTTTTTAGTTAAAGTATAATTTAGGTCTCTTATCTTTGAGATAGGTTGCAATTCAGTTCTTTATCCTTTTTTTCCTTACTATTTTGATCCTATATATTTCCCAAGAGTTTCACTCATTGGTCCCAATGATCAATTGTGTCATATGTCTCTTGTTACAAGGTCGAATGCGACAAGTCCCAAATTACGTGTTACTTTAGATGAGTTTTTTCTTTGTTTAATTAAGACCGTAAGCAAACAAGGTCAAATTAGACTCCGAAAGTGAGCTGCTAGTTTCATAGTCAAACGAGTGAAGTTGGTCATATTTTTGTTGTTTCAAGTTCAATTACAACTAGTTCGAAGCTACGAGTTACTCTTGATGAGTCATTTTTCTACATAATTGAGATCTTCATCAAATGAGGTCAAATCAAGTCCAAGAGTTTCCATAATTTTTCATTTTTGGTTTCAAAACCACTTTCGTGCACAATTTGGCTTCATTTGGTAACAGTCTCAACCAAAAAAAAAAAAAAAAAAANAAAAGAGGGAAACTTTTGAAAAAATATGACTTAAATTATATAAAAAAAATATATAAAAGGTTGGATGATGACTTATCTTAAAAATAAGGGACTAAAATTACAGTTTAATCTTCTTTTTTTTTTTGGTTTCCCAACGACCGAGAAAGAAGCCAAAC
Source organism: Chamaecrista fasciculata (assembly GCA_003254925.1). Lineage (NCBI taxonomy): Eukaryota > Viridiplantae > Streptophyta > Magnoliopsida > Fabales > Fabaceae > Chamaecrista > Chamaecrista fasciculata. The sequence continues at coordinate 75,944 of QANZ01012251.1, forward strand.
ATGATTGTGGCTCTAGCAAACCTTCATTTATCTTCAAACATTCTAAAAATTCGCCAAACTTAATTTCGTACTCGACATATTTTTCAAAGTCAATTAGAACTTCAATTTTATAATACTTATTTTATTGTAAAAAAAAATGCCTTCTTTTTGTGGTGAAAAAAAAAGTCATCCAAAACTGGCTGTCGTTGTTTTATTTTTTTTTTTGGGTCAACGGCTCTGTCATTGACTACACATGAATGTAATGATGTAACATGTAACAATAACATGACAACCAATACATAAGGCTACTATACTATAGACAAATTGCTGACTATATGTGAAGCAAAAGAAAGGTATATGTACATAATAAACTATAAATCAGTCAAAGCCATTTGAGCATATTACATATAAGATAGTGAAACTAGCTATTCTGTCAAAAAGGTATAAATAGAACATGACAAGCCCCTAGATACAAAAGTGAATCCTCTGCATTTTGGTTGTCTACATTTCAGCATTTTAGAGAGATAAAGAGAAAGGCAGAGAGAGAAAGTGTGGGTTCTATAAAATAATAAATGTGGGACCTATACTTTCTCTCTCTACCTCTTTCTTTGTCTTTCTAAAATGCACAAAAAAAATATAGAGAATAAAATGCAGAGGATCCAAATCCCCCTAGATACGGCTTGGAAGTGATCTATCCTCAAGATTTCTCCAAGTTCAAATTTCTCCATCTCAAATTGCTAAGCCATCCAAACTGAATCAAAGGTTGCCCAGCCTGTAGGTTTATAAGATGCCTTCTGTAAGGAATCAGAAAGTTCTTGAGACCTGTCATAAGCAAAATTGTCAGTTGTGGCATGATACTTCAATATATATTGTACGAGTAATCTATATTTGTCATATGTAACAATTCTTTCAATAGTAAAAACAGATAACAAAGAGTAAATTCATATCTCTTACTATGGCTTCAAAGCTCATATAACTTGCATAAAATAAATCAGAGCAATATATGACATTCCGGTGTATACAAGGTTTTTCAGTACTTCTATCAGTAACATACATGAATACATGCACGCATAAATATATGCATACATATAATAGATAATAATGGATCAACTAACGCTAATGTGTTATATTTTTGCACACTTAAATGGTTAGGTTATTAATAACTAAATCTTTCCTAATAATTTCTCCTATTGTTTCTTCTTTTTGAGTAGTATCTATCATAGAAAAGTTAGTTGAAACACATCTTAGGTGGTTTGGTCATGTACAAAGAAAACCGTTCAGAGACTCTCGTACATGAAAAATTTTCTCCATTTTGTGAAATATTCTCACTTTTAGGACATGCGAAACCCCTAGTATATATATATTTGTGACAAGAAGAAAATTTCTTAGAAAGAGGAGACAGTAAGCTGTGTAGGAGTTTAAGTCAAACAAGAAGTTCTAAATCAAAACTCGAAATAGAATGCAGAAACAAATCCTATAGAACTGGAGCTTACCATTAGTGCACATTGTCTTGTAAAGAACAGCAACATGGGGGTCTCCTTTTGTACTCATATTGTTTTTCTCCAAGCACTCGAGGAAGGCTAAGTCGGCCTTCAGCAGCTTGGTCTGATCATGAGTGTCATACCCTATATCATGGCAATAACAGCAAAAGTCCAACCAATCAATCGGCCGCTTGTCCCAAATAGGAGATCCGCTATCTTTTCCACTAGACCAGTTTGGTCCACAGTAATGGCCATATCTTGGGAATAGCTGAGAAAGAAACCCTCTTACCCCTGTATGCCATGGAACCTTAGAAACATATGGCCTAAAGCGAACAGGGGTAACCTCGCTACCTTTTTCAATAGTCCTAAGAGCCTGTGCATGCTTCTTTAACTCCCTGTTGATCGTAGTCGGTCTTTGAGATCTATCTCTAGAGTTACTTTTCCAGTTGAAAAATTGAAGGAAGGAAAAATATGATCCAAACAATTTGACATCATTATGGAATACTTGACTGGGTTGTTCGGTAAGAACTTTCTCAGATATGAAAGATGCCTGTGAATCAGTGCTCAATTGAGCTTTAACTGAATGGCCATTACTAAGAAATCCAAAGTTCATGGTAAACAAACCGCCGTGCATCACCAAATCATGCAGCTAGGCCGGCTATGCATCAAAAAAGTTCACCTGTCCACAGGAATGCAGCTAAATCAAGAAAAATCCATTACACATTATAAAACCTGGTCCATATTGACGATATGAAGTATGCAATTGAGTGAAGAGGACCAGAATCTTTTTTTTTCCTTAATTCTATCTGTTTATTCAACACCAAAGAAAGACATCTATCTAATTGCACCATGACCTATTTTTCTTACAGCCTGAGAGAAGCAAACAATTAAAGCATATCCTGAAAAAGAAATATATATATATATATATATTTTTTACAGAACAATATTCAGTTACTCGCTGAAATAATTAAGCAAAAAGATTATGTTAAGCCTAAAAGCGTTTGCAGAAAAGAATAGCCCAAGAACTGCTTCGATATCAAAGAAGCTTTAAAATAAGCCTAAAGGGTAATCCTTCAACTCAGTGAAGTAAAAGTCTTGCGAAAGAATAACAACCGTGCAGAATATCTCCAAGATTTCATGATCCAAACTACATTATCACATAACATAGTCACAAAGTTTGAACAATTATCTCTTCTATCTTCAGACGCTATGAATGTACAGGTATACAAAACAAAGGTATACAGTAATTGGACTACTAATAATATTATACCAATTTACCATAAATTCAAAAACAGCAAAAGTACTAATTTCGTCTCCAATCTTTTTTATTGTCAATTTCATCTCCAATATTTTATATTTGGGTCAATTTTATCATTTAATTAACTTCTTTCCAATCTCAATTGGGATTTGAGTTTCTTTTCCTTTCAATTTTACATTATATATCATCAATATTTGGCTAAAGTAAAGGATAAAACTGACTAAAATGTGACACATTGGGGATGAAATTGACTGTAAAAAAAGATTGGAGGCGAAATTAGTACTTTTGCCACCAAAGATATATAGTAATCGGACTACTAATATGATACCAATTTACCATAAATTCAAAAACCCTAAAACTACAGACAACGCAGAATCGGATTTAGTTTGTTTTCCTCTAAAGGTATAGGCACCCATTGAAACAACACACAGTAAAATTGAAACAACAATAGCGAGAATATATACGAAATAGAAGAATCAGAAGCTGAGAGTTAGATCAACATACTTCTTGCCGTTGATTTCATGAACTGAGTAAGGGATTTGGTGTGTGGAAATCGAAATCATCAAACTGAGGATCGAAGTCGAAGGCGTCGCATGAGAAAAAGAAGACGAGTTTTAAAGTTTTATAGAGAGAAGTTTCTGGAGAGACAACACGTCAAGAAATCTGTGTGATGTCGTGCGTGGCTTTTTGTGTGGATTACGCTCATCACCAAAGTCCTATTTCGGTCCCTAATATTTGTCTAAGGTTTTATTTTGGTCCCTAAAGTTTTTCTCTTTCGGTTTGAGAAAAGTATATTTGGTATTCTCAAAGTATGCGGTCATTTTCAGTTGTACCCTCAAAGTATGAGGTGAATTTCAGTTATACACCCAAAGTTTTTTTTGAGTCAATTATACTCCAAATCTTTTTTTTTGTATCAATTGTACACCGAATCTTTTCTTTTTTTTTTTTTTTTTTT
>QANZ01012251.1:79641-139713 GCA_003254925.1 Chamaecrista fasciculata
CAAGGTAGTCAAGATCGAGATCTTACTCAAGATCAGAAGAGGTATAAGATAGATCGAATCGCAAGATCGGATCGAGGATCGTAAGATCCTATGAATTTCCTTAAAAAAATATTATATAAATTATATAAACAATTACTAATATCTATCTATGAATATATATATATATATATATATATAAATGTTCATAAGTCATATATATATATACATCAAAATCATCATCATCAATGTCTACCATTTCTATTTCATCCACTAGAATCTCCAAATCATCAAGAGTGCCACGAGGTTCAACATTTTATACTTCTTGAACTTCAAACGCTTCGTCTTCTATTTCATTCTAGGTCTTCATCTCTTTTTTCATTATTCTCATTGATCAATTCATCATTAGAAGAAAGAGCTTCTATTTTGTTAAGCTCCCTTATAGTTCTTTTCTCTTTCAATTTTCGATTAAATATAACATAGACCAACTCATTCATGTTTTTTTAATCATATAATTCATTCTATCCGTGTGAACCTAAATAATGAATGGTTATAAATAATTACCTTAACTATATAAAGAGAATGAAATAATAAGATCTGTAAAAAAAAAAAAAGTCATGTTTAGTTTCTTACCCTCTCAAAAGTACTCCCGTCACGTTCATATCCTAAAAAACTACAAGTTAAGCTCAATATTCAAACACTAAACTTAGAGTTTTCAATTTTTGAGAGTTTAAAATGGAGCATTTTGGACCCTGGAAAAAAAGTCCCCAAAACCAACATTTTGGACATTTTTTAAAAAAAATATAGGATCAGTGAAATCGTACGATCTTATGATCAAAATAGCGATCCTACCACGATCTTGCTCAAAAACAACCGATTTAACTAGTTCATATGATCTTACGATTTAAATCTAGATCTTGACTACACTGGTGTCAACTGTACCGCAAATTTGGGGTATTTGGGAGTACAATTGACTTAAATGTGAAATATTGAGGCTATAATTGACTAAAACAAACTTTAGTAGTATAAGACCCCATACTTTAGAGTACAATTGAACAAAAAAAAAACGAGTAAACTAGCAAGTCGGTCCCTGAAATTTGGACGCGGTGGCAGATAGGTCCCTGAATTTTACTCAGTGTACAAGTCGGTCCCCGAATTTTTGAAACGCCTAACTAATTGGTCCCTCTGTCATATTGTCGTTACAAAAAAAAAAACTGACGTGGCCAGAACGGGCGCTGATGTGTCCCGTTATATGCTGACGACATGACGTGTCCCATTATGACCACGTCAGATCCCATTATGTTCAAAAAAAAAATGTGCCACGTCAGAAAAATAGCGACACCTCAGCATTTTTACACTGCACTTTTAGGTTCCTGGCCAAAACGCACGTTTTGGCCAGTGCACTAATAGGTCCATGACCCATTTTTATTTTATTATTCTCAATTCTCCTTCTTTTTCATCATCTTCATTCATTTTAGTCCCAAATTCTCAAAATAAAATTGTAAAGTGTCCCAAAATTCTTCCAAACATTTCAATTTAGTCCTTGAATCCTAAACCCTTAAACCCAAACTCCTAAAACTTAAATTTTTTTTAAAATCTTCATGTTCATCTTCCCAATTTAACATAAATCCCTAATTTATTTTAGTCCCTATATCTCCTAATTTTTTTTATCTTCATCTTCAACTTCTTCATTTCTCATCAGTTCATCATCATCATCATCGTCGGCTTCGCTTGCAGCTTCAGTTTCTCATCAATTCATTCATCATCAAAATTGAAGATCTTCATCTTCATCCTCATCCTCATCCTCACTCTCTCTCTCTCTTCCTTCGCTGTCCTCTTCCTCTTCCAAAATCGATATCATAATCAAACACATTCGAATTGGAACGAAATCACAACGAAATCACAGCGAATCGACACGAAAATGAAATCACAGCGAAATTGAAATCAAACTCATTCGAATCATTTTGCGTTTATTGTGATGAAATCAAAGTCGAAGCTGAAATCGCTGGATTTAGGGATTTATGATGATGATGAACTGATGAGAAACTGAAGCTGCAAGGGAAGTCGACGATGATGATGATGAACTGATGAGAAATTTAGAAGATGATGAACTGATTGTCGATGATGAACTGATGAGAAACTTAGAGGATGATGATGGATGATGATGATGAACTGATGAGAAGCTTAAAAGATGATGAACTGATTGTCGATGATGAACTGATGAGAAACTTAGAAGATGATGATGAATTGATGAGAAACTTAGAAGATGAAGATGAAGATAAAAAACGTTTAGGAGGTTTAGGGATTAAAAAAAACTAGGGATTTATGTAAAATTGGGAAGATGAAGATGAAGATTTAAAAAAAAAAGTTTTAGGGATTTAGGGTTTAGGGGTTTAGTGGTTAGAGTTTAGGGTTTAGGGTTTAGGGTTTAATATTTCTAAGGACTAAATTGGAATGTTTGGAAGAGTTTTGGGACACTTTACAATTTTATTTTGAGGATTTGGGATTAAAATGAATGAAGATGATGAAAAAGAGGCGGAATTGAGAATAATGGAATAAAAATGGGTCAAGGACCTAATTGTTCAACTTAGACTTTTTTTACGGTTTATGGATTGGGGTTTTAGGGTTTGGGGTTTGGGGTTTTTAGGGTTTAGGGTTTTAAATATTTTAAGGACTAAATTGGAATGTTTGGAAGATTTTTGAGACACTTTACAATTTTATTTCGAGGATATAGGACTAAAATGAATGAGGATGATGAAAAAGAGGGGGAATTAAGAATAATTGGATAAGAATGGTTCGTGGACCTAATTGCTCAACTTAGATTTTTTTACGGTTTAGGGTTTTAGGATTTTAGGGTTTAGGGTTTGGAATTTGGGATTTAGGGTTTGGGGTTTAGGGTTTAGGGTTTTAGGGTTTAGGATTTACATTTTAGGGTTTTAAATATTTTAAGGACTAAATTGAAATGTTTGGAAGAATTTTGGGACACTTTACAATTTTATTTTGCGTATTTGGGACTAAAATGAATGAAGATGATTAAAAAGAAGGAGAATTGAGAATAATAATATAAAAATGGGTCAGGGACCTATTAGTGCACTGTTGAAAACGTGTGTTTTGCCCATTCTGACGTGGCACATTTTTTTTGTGTGAACATAACGGGATTTGACGTGGTCATAACGGGACACGTTAGCACATAACGGGACACATTAGCATCCGCTATAGCCACGTCAGCTTTTTTGTAACGACAATATGACGGAGAGACCAATTAGTTAGGCGTTTCAAAAAGTCAGGGACCGACTTGTACAGTGAGTAAAATTCAGAGACCTATCTGCCACCGTGTCCAAATTTCAGGGACCGGCTTGCTAGTTTACTAAAAAAAACTTTAGAAGTATAACTGAAAAGTTTTAGTGTCTGAAATTTTTAAAAAGGAGAATGCAGTGATATATCACTCAAGTGGCTTTTTAGCCCGTGATATATCATTTGTCCCTCCTTCAAGGAGAATGCAGTGTTTTTGGGCGATTAGTCCATAATATATCACTTGTCCCGTGGTATATCATGTTGGAGATTATGGAGCAAACGCAGCGGAAAAGGTAAAATTAAAAATTTTTACAAAACTTATAATCTCCTCCATAGGATCCACTACTTGTGTTTATACCAGTGAGAAAAGACGTTTACCTAAATCAAACGGTTGCTTGAAAGGTTGCAATTCCAAGAAGTCCACAGTCTCGTGTCCTTCCTCTGCCGGTGATCCACACGAACAGTTTGGCAGATACTCAGGTGCTAGCCTCCAATCTCTTCTCCAAGAGATTATAGGAACCGATCTACAATCTTGGAATTTCAAGAACTCTTCTTGAAATATACAAGAATCCAAAGTGGCGCACCAAGAAACAATTTCTTGGCCACACTACTCTAGGTTTGGCGCCTCTCTCTCTTCCTCATACACAAATCGCCTCTAAAACCCTAAGTTTTAGGGTTAGTCGAACTCTCCCTCTCTCCTCTAGGGTTATGCGACTTTTTCTCTATTTCTCTTCTGTGAGTTATGCGACTTCTCCGTGTATTTATAAAGAGTCCATTCCTCAAATTAGGGAATCACCAAATCTTGATTATAAGATTACATTAATATTATAATTCAAAATTAAAAGGCAATCTTTATTTAAATTTCAAGATCATATCTTGAAACCTAGAATGCACACTTCCCATTTGTTGGAATGAGTCAAGAGGATTTGAATTCTTAATTAAAATATTACATTAATATCTTAACTTAAAATTCAAAATGCAAGATCAAATCTTGCATTTGAATCTTGAAGAATGCGCCACCCTCCGTGTTATCTTATAGGATTTTAATAAATAAGAAAACAATCCTAACTCTTAGGAAGTTATAACCATCTTATTAATATCCTTAACAAATTGAATTAAAATATTACCCTAATATCTTAATTCAAATTCAAATCTTGAATTCAAATTAACAAAATCATATTTCATTAATTAATTCAAGAGTGAGGCGCCACCCTCCTCTTGTTATCTTTCAATATTAGAGAATTTAATAAATCAATAATCCCCTAACTCTTAGGAGACTTAGTCAATTGATTATTCCCCAATATTTTAAACAAGAATTCAGTTGTAAATAGATTAATCAAATTAACTATTTAACAATTAATATATTTAAACTTGTCTAACAAATTTAAATATCACAAATGTAGATTTTATTTAAGACAAGACTTCATGTCCTAAAACATTCAACTATGTCTTAAATTGTGTCACTAAAGTGACTCACGAATTAACCCTAATTCGTGTCCCATTACAGTATCTTGATCCTGCTCATGTGTGACCCAGCAGGCCTCAAGTGAAATTGACAGCAAGCCATCTCCATGACTCACAAGTCGAGAGCGGACTCTAGCAAGCCATCACGACTACCCAAAATACGTGAGTTATCGTTTTAACATCAACAACTTAACCTTAGTACCACCTTGTCATAATCCCTATTGTCACACGATATTTTGGTAATGGATAAGGCATGGGAAAATCATCCTTGTAATCCAAACCATAACTTTCTCGATTCCTTGAGTTAGTCCCATTACCCTGTGTGGCCACACATTCCTTGAACAAACTCATCGAGGGGCCCAGTCAAATATCTCTCAACTCAATGAGGGACAAAATTCCTTATTGGTCAACCACATTCCTCAGCCTGTATGGCTACCTTGTTACGAGCAACGTTGGACTAGGCCAAAGTTCAGCATCTACAACGCCGGAATAATGAAGACCTCAGGTCTAAGGGCATCGTGACAGGTGTACAGGAGAGGCTAGCTTATGATTAAACCCATGCATGACTCTCCGGGTCGGTCCAGCAACTTGTAACCCTTTACATAATTGCACCATGACTCTCGAGAAGCATCACATGCGTGTATCTCCATACACCAAAGTCATGCTGGTCTTAGTTCATTCACGTTCCCACATGAATAATCGACCAGGGACAGTTTAGAATAATTATCACATAATTAATCAAGGATTGTTATCACAGTAAACATGCTAATAATATGATAACGACATAATTTATCATTCATAAATCAGTCAAACAATATGTCCATACATATAAAATGATTGACCCTAGGGCACAATCTAAATCATATCACTTATCCCTCCATCATGGAGGATGTCATGCCAATGGACATCATGAATGAATTAAATAAAGTAATGTGTATTCATCAAAATTCAAACTTGATTGATGAAAATTTAAAAAATGGTAAAGATGGTGGTTACCCCATGCCCACCTATGAGGGCGTTACAGTATGATGAAAGCCATCGGGTAATATGAAGGAATAAGGTGATGTGGCCTTAGGGTATGAGAAAGGGTGAGTGGTTGGAGCTTGAAGGATTTTGATTTATATAAATGTATAGAGCACGCAAATATTTATATAATATTTATAATTATTTTTAATATAAAATTATATAAAAATAAAAATAACTTAATTTTTTATTTTGAAATAATAAAAATGATTAAAAATTATATTGTGTAAAATTTATTTAAAAAATTGAAAAGTGCAAATAAAAGATATGTAATAGTATAAGAACAAATGAGAGGAAAGTAGTTTTGAAATTTAAACCTAACTCTTAGGATTTAAAGAGAATATGAGTTATATGAGAAATTATCTTTTAATTTTGTTTTTTATATAATATTATTTGTAGATATTTATTTAAGATTATATTTTTATATGATGGACTACCAAAAGAGATCTCAGACATATATAATAGTATAGATATTAATGATGGAGATTGTGCCCTAGGGCCAATCATTTTATTTATGTGTTATTGTTTAAACATATATTTTTGATTAATTTATAGAGATAAATTATGTTGTTATCATATTATTAGCGTGTTTACTATGATAGCGTCCTTGATTGATTATATGATAATTAATCTAAAACTGTCCCTGGTCGATCATTCACGTGGGAACGTAAATGAACTAAGACCAGCATGACCTCGGTGTATAGAGATACATGCACTAGATGCTTCTCGAGAGCCATGGTGCAATTTTGTAAGGGTTACAAATTGCTGGACCGACCCGGAGAGTCCTGCATGGGTTTAGTCATAAGCGAGCCTCTCCTGTACACCTGTCACGATAGCCTTAGACCTGAGGTCTTGACTATTCCGGCATTGTAGTTGTCAAACTTTGGCCTAGTCCAACGTTACCCGTAGCAGGGTAGCCATACAGGCTAGGTACGGGTTTGGTTGATTACCGTGCAAAGGAATGTGGTTGACCAAGATGGGATTTTGTCCCTCATTTAAGATGAGAGATATTTAACTGGCGCCCTCGATGAGTCTGTCCAAGAAATGCGTGGCCACGCTGGGAATTGGGACTAACTCAGGAAATCGAGAAAGTTGTGGTTTGGATTTTGGATGACATTCCCGTGCCTGATCCATGACCAAAATATCGTGAGACAATAGGAATTATGACAAGGTGGTATTTAGGTTAAATCGTTAAAGTCGTTAAAGCGATAACTCCCGTGTTTTGGGTAGTTGTGATGGCTTGCTAGAGTCCGCTCACAACTTGTGAATCATTAAGATGATTTGCTGCCAACTTCACGTGAGGCCTGCTGGGTCACACATGAGCAGGATCAAGATGCTAATTTTTGGGACACGAATTAGGGTTAATTCGTGAGTCACTTAGGTGACACAATTTAGGACATAGTTAAATGTCTTAGGACATTAAATCTTGTCTTAAATAAATATCTATGATTGAGGTTTTAAATTTGTTGGACAAATTTAAATTTAAATTAATTGTTAAATAGTTTTACAATTAAAATATTAGTGAATAAATAAATTAAATAAGTTTCCTAAAAATTAGGGAATTATTGATTTATTAAATTCACTAAAATTGGGAAACATAAGGATGAGGGTGGCGCCTCATTATCTTTATTTTTATTAATAGAAATTGTTTTTATTAATTAAATAAAGATAAGATAAATATCTTTTGGAAAAGATATAGGATTTGAATTAAAAGATATTAAGGTAATTCTTTTATTCAAAATTGTTAGGAATTAGTTATAACTACCTAAGGAGTTTGGGTTGTTATAAAATTCCTCCAAAACCAACATGAGAATTTCGCCTAGCTCCTTTACTTGGGGTGCAAGATTTGATCTTGCATTTTAAAGTATAGGCAAAGTCGACTTTTATATTTAAATATTAAAGTAATATTTAAATTATAAAATCAAATTCTCATGACTCATTCCAACCAATAGGATTTGAGCAAATTAAGATTTGATCTCAAGATTTGATCTTGGATAGTCAAATTCGAATTGGGCCTTTATTTTTGAATTATAATATTAAGTTTAATATTATAAATCAAAAGATATTTTGAGATATCTAAAAGATATCCAATATCTTAGAGATATCCTAATTGGATTAGGATTCCCTAAAACTAGGAATGAGAACACTATAAATAGAGGCACTAGGCGCCTATCTCAGAGACAATTCACAACACAGATCAATTCTTGGTCAGACCAAGAATTTCGCCTAGAGCACCTATTGAGAGTGAAAATTCGCCTAGTCCTAATATTGTGAGAGTGAGTCGAAATTCTAGAAAGAGAATTGGACCTGCACCTGATAATATTAGTACTTCCCAATCAATCTTGATAATCAAGAACACTTCTTGATTATTCAAGAATCATAGATAGAGTTCCCATATTCACTTGGGAAGAAGTGAAGGAGGCTAGCACCTAGGCATCTGCCAAACTGCTCGTGTGGATCACCGGTAGAGGAAGGACACTCAGTGGACTTCTCAAATTCGCGAACACGATAAGTCACCGATTGAAACTAGGTAAACATCTTTTCTTACCTGGTATAAACATAGTTAGTGGATCCTGGAAGGAATCACAGAGTTAGCCTTTTAGTTTTATCAAGTTTTTTTATTTCTTCCGCTGCGCTCCCTCTGTGATTTCCCAACAATTAAGCATGTGGTGAATGGGCTTTGGTGTGGAGGTTCACAATGGACAATAAAAGTTGGTTGTCGCCACATGTGAATGAGGTGCTTGCCTCCATTAAACCCTCCATTAAACTTTGTATTTAATGGGCTTATAGAATTGTCATACCTTATGTAATATTTGGGAAAATTACATTTTGGTATCATATTCTATGAACTGATTTCACTTTGTGGTACCATGTTCTTTCAAAAGTGACACTTTGGAACCTTGTTCTTTACAACCGTTAACACTTTGGAAACCTAAATTTATTTTTCTATTCAGTTTTTACGTGCATAGTAAAAACACCAAACTGTCCATTTTCCTCTTAATTTTCATGATTCAAACACTAAAACACTTAAAAATCGTGAAAAACACTGAGATTCGAAATGAGAGGATTTCAAAGTGCTTTTCCATTTGAATTGTGAATAATAAGAGGAAAATGAATATTTGGGTGTTTCTTACTGTGCACGTGATGGTCATGTGCGACTTCACCGTCAAAACTAAACAAAAAAATAAATTTGGGTAGAAAAAGTGTTAACAGTGCAAAGAACAAGATACCAAAATGTCACTTTTGAAAGAACAAGGTACTAAAGTGAAAACGGTCCATAGAACAGGGTAAGTGTAATTTACCCTTTATATTTTAAAAGTAAAATAGTGTATGTAGAGACAATAACCAAGGGGGATAACTTTTGAAATATGCATGACGTCATGGACAGGGAGTGAAATTAGTGGCCACGTGACGTGATTTGATTGTATCTAATAGTGACACCTTGTATCCTACGTGTAAAAGGCATGGTATTTCAGAAATTGGCATTTTGCTTTCTACTTTTCGAAGAGAAAACAATGAGAGGGAAATACGCTACATTTTATACTAGCATTTGATGGCTTTATTGGTCGACGTTGTTGTGACGTGGTGATTTTCACGCAGCGGTGGCCATTTGTTTGGCCGATTGGCGTCGTTGTCTTGTAGTCTTCTTTTTTGGGAAGGGATAATGGTGTGTTGGCAACCATTTTGGATCGTCATATTCTTGCGAGTGTTGCTGTGTAAAATTTTACATTACAGTTGTATGTGGTTTTCGTTTTTGCAATGTGCCGCATTCTTGTTTTTAGGTTCTTGCTAATTTGAACTACACTTGGCACTTTGTTTTTTTTTTTATCTTGATTATGCTCTGGCCCAAAGTGAGATTTTGGTGACAGTTGAGCGGGGATAATACATTGGCATACCGGTGGTGGTTTGTGCGTTGGTTGCTATCAAAATTTCGACGCATTGATTCTTGTTGCTATCGTCTTGGTGAGCGTAATACTCTCTTGGGGTTTTTGGATTTGTTTTTGGTTTTAGTTTGTATTTTTAATGAGTGTGGGTGTGTTTTCAGGATTGTTTGGAAGTGCTAATCCCTTCTTCTCTATTAGAAATGTTAGGTACGACAGTCGTTTTGTGAATTTGTGTATTTAATTTGTGATCTGAATTTTGAGAAATGTCAGATTCGAGTTGGAAATTCTTGATTGATCCATCGGAGGGACTTGGCGGAAGAGAGGAGTTAGCAAGGCAAAGGGGTTGTTGATAGTGAAGAGAGGGTGGGTAAGGTGAGAAATCATGAGTATACAAAGGTGTTATCATCGGCAATTAAGTTTGGGGATGTAGATGGCGGTGAGGGTAGTTGTATTGAGGAAGAAAGTGTGAGTAGTGATGAAGATGATGATGGGCGACATGGTTTAGAGCCCGAGGACATGGAAGTTATGAGGATGGCGCCGGCGCGATCACCCATTTTGTGGCGGGCGACGAGCGAGATGTCTATAGATGTATGCCTAGTTAAGACGCCTAAGTTAGTGACACAATGACAGTCAGTTTTTTTGGGTGATCAAGCGGTGGGTAGGTTGATTCAAAGATATTTTGCTGAAGGCTCACCGAGGAGGGCGACAGGTCATGATTTTGGCATCGTGAGTAGGGCGTCAAGCTATCTTTCGTTTTGGCCGTAGGGTTTTTTCGTTTATGAGTATATGATGGCGAATTTGGGTATCAGGCTGCCCTTCAGGACTTTAGAGGTGGAAGTGTTGAACCTTTTGAACGCCTGTCCGAGTCAACCGATGTCAAATGCTTGGAGGTTGATGAGGTTAGTAGGAGATTTAGCTAGGAAGTTAAACATGGAGTGTACAATTAAAGTTTTTTTATTTGTTTGTGTCGAGTGTTACTCGGAATGGATTGGTGCAAATACAGAGACGTCATGGTAAGGATCGCCCTCTAGTGTTTAGTAAGTTTACTAGTCATGTGAAGAACTAGGAGAAGAAGTTCTTTCCTGTGATGTCGGTGGGTGAGGTGCGTCCCTGGTGGATAAGGGAGGATGGGCATTCGTTGTTCCCTACTAGTTGGTGGCCCGCTGTCACAGGGGTGCAAGATGTGGAGATGGAGGATTTGTCTCCATGGGAACAAATTGTTGTCTGCACTTTGGCATCCAAAGGTTAACTTTTTTATTGCTTTCAGTCCTTTCATAAAATGTTTTGTACTCAGTTCAATGCTAAGATTCAAATTTTGCGAACTGATAATGCACAAAGTACACAAATACAAAGATGAGGTCTTATTTAGACAGTCATGGTATTATCCATCAAACTAGTTGTCCTTACACTAGTGCCCAGAATGGTGTGGCTGAAAGGAAAAACCGACACCTTCTTGAAGTAGTCAGATATCTTATGTTCACCATGCACTTACCTAAACCTTATTAGGGGGATGCTATTTTTTTTGTTGCTTATCTTATCAACTGAATGGCTCTAAAACCACTAGACTTTAAATGTCCTCTTGAAGTTTTAATTTGTACCTGTGACTTTATTGTTCCCCTTAAAGTATTTGATTGTTTTTGTTTTGTCCCCACTAGGAATATTGATAAACTCGAACTAAATCCCTTAAATGTGATTTTATAGGGTATTCTCCTACTCAAAAAGGGTACAAATGTTATCATCCTCCCTCCAGAAAAACCTTTGTCAGTATGGACGCCACTTTTCGTGAAACTGAATCCTACTTTCACTCATCGTCCTCACCTCTTCTGGGGGAGAGTAATGTAGATGAGGTGTTCCTTGATCTGAATGACATAAGGGAAACTAAAGTTCAGGGAGAGATTGATAAGATTGAAGTTCAGGAGGCGGAAGTTCAGGGGGAGACTGATAAGTTTGAAGTTTAGGGGGAGACTGATATTCAGATGTTGGAAAGGTTGAATAGGCCAGACTTGAATACTTACTCAAGGAGAAAGCGAAATGACAAAACTGAAGAAGCCATCATGCAATCTATTGAACCTGCTAAATCTTCTTCCTCTAGTGCGTTATACACCTCCTTTGATAACTCTCATTTGCCTATTGCTCTTAGAAAAAAGGTCAGGTCTTGTACCAAGCATCCATTGTATCCAATGTCTAACTTTGTTTCTTATAACTCTCTTTCCCCGCCATATAGAGCTTTTGCCTTGTCTATTTCCTCTATGTCTATTCCACATAATTGGAAGGAAACAATCACATATCCCAAGTGGAAGCAGGCGATGGTTGAAGAAATGAAAGCCTTGTCCAAAAATGAGACTTGAGAGTTGGTCTCTCCTCCACTTAACAAGAAACTGGTAGGTTGTAAATGGATGTTCACTGTGAAACATAGAGCTGATGGTTCAATAGAACGTTTCAAAGCGAAATTGGTGGTCAAAGGATTTACGCAAATCCATGGAGTGGATTATCATGAGACGTTTGCTCCAGTTGCAAAGATGAACTCCATTAGAGTTTTATTATCTTGTGCAGCCAATCTAGATTGGGAATTACTTTTCTTCATGGAGACTTGGAAAGAGGAAATGTATATGGAGATTCCACCTAGGTTTTATAATGAATAGAGTCAAGGGAAGGTGTGTAGATTGAAAAAGGCTCTATATGGATTGAAACAATCTCCAAGAGCATGGTTTGACAAGTTCAGCAATGCCATGATTTCCTTTGGCTGCCAACAGAGCAATTCTGACAATAATCTTTTTATACAGCATAAAGAAGGGAAACTCACTCTTCTCATTGTCTATGTTGATGACACAGTTATGACTCGAGATGATAGGGAGGAGATGCCTCGGTTGAAGAAGTTATTAGCTCAGGAATTTGAAATCAAAGATCTTGGAAAGTTGCAATATTTCTTGAGAATTGAGGTTGCTCAATCAAAATGAGGAATCTTTATTAGAAAAAGTATATTCTAGATCTCTTGAAGGAGACTCTTATGACTGGGTGTAAACCAGCTGAATCCCCTTATTGAGAGTAATCACAGACTACAATTGGGGGTTGGGGAATTTGTTGATAAGGAGAGATATCAAAGGTTTGTTGGGAAGCTTATTTATCTTTCTCACACTACTAGGCCAGATATTGCTTATTGTGTCAGTTTAGTCAGCCAATTTTTGCATGACCCGCAAGAATCCCATATGCAGGCTGTTTTTCGCATCTTTCGATATTTAAAATCTAGCCTAGGGAATGGATTACTTTTCTCTAAGCATGGTCATTTCCGGATAGAAGCCTTTACAGATGTTGATTGAGCTTGATTAGTAGACGACAGAGGATCCACGTCTGGATGTTGTACTCTTGTGGGAGGAAACTTAGTAACTTGACAGAGTAAGAAGCAAAGTGTAATTGCTAGATCTTGTGCAGAAGCAGAATACAGGGCTATGGCAAAGGAGTTTGTGGAATTCTGTGGGTCCAAAAACTATTAACAAAGTTGAGCTTACTAGAAAGAGAAAATTTATCCTTATTTTGTGACAACAAGACTGCTATTAGTATAGCTCATAATCTTGTTCAACATGATCAAACGAAGCACATTGAAATTGATAGACACTTTATCAAAAAGAAGGTTACAAGTGGCATCCTCAACTTGTGCTATGTGGCGTCAGAGAAGCACATTGCTTGTGTTTACTAAAAGCCTTAGCAAACAAATGTTTCACACTCTAATTTGCAAGTTGGACATGTGTGACATCTTTGCACCAACTTGAGGGGAAGTGTTGATTACCTTGTGTGATTTCCATTATTATTTTGCTTAATTATAGTAGTAATTGTATATAGGCATTATTGTATTTAATTTGTTTCCTAGATTAGTTTAGAAACTTTTGTATACAATCAGATTACCCTAATGAGAACATTAACGAAGTATTCAAAAATCTTCAGATCTTTCGCCAAATAAAAATAAAAAGTATTTTCTTAAACAAATGCACCTCAAAGCCTCAAGTACATGAGCCGCAGCATTAGACTGCAGACACTCTGGGACACCACGAGAAGATCACATTCCTCTACCAAAAAAAAGAAAAAAAAGATTACATTCCTAGAGCCAAGACAAAAATATCAGACTTCTTTAACTACAGCATCCGAAATCCAAGACAAACATTGTGGTCAATCTCTATAGCTGTCACAGTTATGTGATTGTTAGTCTAATCATTTTCCTTTCTCGTGAATGTCATTGCGAGTCTGTACAATATTAATCGATTGAAGACCTGTAGGATTTAATTTTAATTACTAGTCTTACCAAATTTAGAACCAATTGGTTTTTTAGAACTCAAACAAGAAGAATGATACTATTTTCCACTCAGTGCATAGTTTTCAAGGTTTGGACAGTTATTGAAATGACAAAAAGATATTTACTACTGTACAGAAATCTGCAGAAACACAAGAAAAATTGCCGCATAATAATATGTTTGTTTTGTTCATCAAGAGAACTCCCCAGCTATGGACACAACAATACATAATTACAACAATCTCCCCTCTCTTCTAAAGAAACAAGGGAATGATAAAAATGAGAGAAAAAAAAAAAAGTAAAGAAAAGTGGAACAACCAAAAACAGAAGATTTTCTCATCCAAATTTCAATGACCCTCTCACTACTACCAAAAGAAAAGAGAAGTGTTAAACATGAAGGAAAGGAGAAAATGAAACAGAACGTGGACAACAAAAGATACACATATATGCAATGAGTTCCAAAGGATATACATGCCAGCCAAAATTCTTGGTGCTTGGTATAAAGAATGAAGCATAGATTTAGCTTGTCAACTCCATGATGGTGATGGTGGTTTATAAATGAAGTCTTGGGAAGCCGTGGAACCATAATTTAAGTCAAGGTTATGAAGCTGTTCCATCAACTGGGAACGCCGTTCCTTGAAGAAATCAAGACGAGTCGTCAACTCTACCAAGGTTGAAGATGGTACCGATGGATGTCTTGCATAATCCGTCGCCGCCTGCAGTCAATCATGCTAAGTCAGTACCTGATAAACTTGGATGCAGAAAAGATTCTGCACCTAGTACAATTTGATCATAATTTTGTACCATCCAATCCGTTTAAACCTAATGTAACAGCAAATTTGCTAAGTGCAAAGCTAACAATACAAGTCTTTCAAACTGGGAGGACCCTTGTGTCAAAGGCTGCTGAAACATAGGTTATAATAGTTTGGCAAAAGTATTCTTTTAGTCAGATTCAATTTTGTCTGAGCCAATTTATGTTTTTAGAATTATTTAATTTCATTTAATACCTACATCATATGAATTCTTAATGAAATTATCTAACATGTTTTGACATCTTAGTAAGTTTTTTGTTGTTACACGTTTAGATAACTTCTTTTAGTGAAATTTGACAATATTATTTGTAAGAAAAAAACAATTTACAAAACTAAACTAAATGTTTCTAATCTTAATTTTTATATTAAATATTAGTAATATGTGAAATAATAATCAACACAATGAGACAAAAATCTAATTTAGAACTTGAAAATGTCAAAATGACAAAAAAGTAAAGATTGACTAGAAATTTTTGTAAGAAATTCTAACAAGACAAAATTGAGTCATTATAAAAACATAAAAGATGAAAGTGATCCAAATAGAACATAAGGACGAAAATGGATCTGACTCCAAACGTAAGAGACCACAAGAATACTTTTGTCTTAGTTTTCACTCACCATTATGAATTTTAACATAAACAGGCAGTGGCATTCAAAAAAATTTGGTAGTCTGAAATTGATCTTAAGCAATACAAGGCTAAGCCAAGAGAAATTACAACAAAAGCCACATTATGAGGAAAGTATGTTTGAAATTAATTGTTACCTCTGCTGCTCTTGAGGTGGAGGGCAATGAAGCAGAATCAACAGCACAGAGGTCATCTACGGACATGCTTGTAGATGCCTCAGTACTTTTAGAATCACTTGGACTTAAGGAATCGGCAAATTGCTTCCGAGAAGGCTGCCTATTACCACTACCAGATGCCAAAACTTGTCCTTTGATAATTCTCCAATCTGTGCCCAACAAACTCTCCTGTCGAAATGAAGGGAAGAATTATGTACCTACCTTTTTAAGATGAGTGATCACTACCAATAAAAATACGATCAATCAATTTAAGCATATATGAGAACAAAAAGGGACAGATGGCCAGATTAGAATGAAGAATGCTTATTGCTAGAGAATAAAAAAGGGGCTCAACAATCTAAGCATGCACACTCACGCTGCAGCATGGTTGCTTTTTGATTCAAACTATTAAACTTGTATACAGCAAAGATCAAAGTGTTAGAATATACTGTAATTAATTAGAATTGTTAGAATATACTGTAATTAATTACAGTATATTCTAACACAAAGAAACAACTTTCAACAATGCTTAAGGGTAGCACCAGATAGAACTGGATAAGGAGACAATGGTGGCAGTTATTAGCTAAGATAGTTGATTTTTTAAAATTATTAACCATAAGACCTCAAGGGAAAAAAAATAACAAGGTATTGGGCAAACCATTACAGAAGGAAAGCTGTTTCGTATGATTAGATAATCATAAGAACAGTTTTCCAAGAATCATGAGAAGACTCTTAACAGACTTTTTGAAATTACAACCAAAGAAAATTGGATGAGAACTTCTAATGATAGCCTCAGAAACATATACCATTATTTGTCCCTAATATGAAGAGCCAGGTAATCCTAATCCCTCCTTCCCTTGGCAAAGTAGGGGAAAATAACAGCAGAAGAGATTAAAACATGCAAATGCTAAGCATAAAAAGAGAAATATAATGCTGCCAATTGGGGCAGTGAAAGATAATGCCGTATGACCCATGCATCCATTTTAATATTCCTGGGTGAATTCATAAAAGGACAAAAAGAAATGATAAGTCTAATTTGCTCTCTCATGTTAGGGACAATGATCATGATAAGTTATAGGAAAATGACAAGCAAATGTGTGCTTCATAATCTTTGAAAGAGTCTGAGTAAACAAATTCCTTTTTTTTTTCAAAAAAAAAAAAGACAGGCTATAAACATTTTCACTTCAACAGTGTTGCAATGTAAGCAAATCAATTGTCATCGAATAAAGAGATGAAGCAAGAGAAACCAGAAGGGGTCACAAGTCCATTATTCAGGTAAACTATTGGCTTAACAGTCCAGTGAAAAATTTACTTTGTAAAGAAGCTATTTATTAGATGAATTCTGGTGATCATGTTGCTAAAAAGACAAAGATGTGGACAAGGAAAAGGAAGGAGCTAAACTGGTTAGACAATAAGAGACAAAGGGAAGAAATAAGATTGAAGAACAAAAAATTGGAGATGAATCAATCAATTGGTATTCATGTAACTCTTCATTCTTATACATCACTTTACTATCAGATTATAATAAATACCTCAGTCCTTTGCTTTCTTTCATGATTACAAAAGGCAAGGTTAGTATCAAAATCCTGTTGAAGAAATCTCCTGCAAAATCAGAATAACGTAATTCATTAACCCTTGAACTTCATATGAAGTAATGGTGTCTGGCATCAACTTCCTATGTAAATGACCACAAAAGTTCCTAAATAACAATAACAAACAGTACCCATGCCATACTATCAACTTAAATTACATATTTCTCACCAACAAGGTGTCAAGATGGTAGACCCAGGTCCAGATACTGGTCATATCAAGTAACACACCATAAGTCAAGCAATTTTTAAACTAAACATAAGTCTGCATACTCACTGTTGAGGGTGATTTTGGACATGTTGAAACCGATCACATGCATCAGCAAGTGAACCATAGTGATGCTGTCGTTGCTGATTAAGTTGATGGTGGAGTTCTGCAACTTTCTGCTTCAACCTGGCCACATCAGCTTCAGCAAGTGCAATCTCCTCAAGCTCAGCCCTTGTCTTTACACAAGTAGATTCTGTAAGATTACATGTACTAAAAAGTGATAAAAAAGAAAAACAAAGATCAAACTCCAATATAAGAACCTGGGAATCCATGCCACGTGAACTGGATAACTGTCCAGAAGACATGCTCAAACCAACTTCCAATGCAGCTCTAAGATCCCTCTCAGCTTGCAACTGCTCTTGCAATCTTGAAACCTTTAAAGTAAAAAATAAAGTAGATATCAAATATGGAGAAAGGAAAGCCACAATCATGCAGTTGTAGATCTCCATAAAACATTTTAAAAGGAAAGGCCTTACGAAATTTGACAGCATGGGCAGAACCAGACACTAATTGCAACTATGAAGGAATATATATAAAAATAAAGTTCACACATATATATAAGGAAATAAAGAAAAATATTCAGATTCCATAAAAAGCAACAATACATATTTTTTCAAATACAGAAGAAATTATATTAATAATAAAGAAATATACAAATAAGGATGATCGGCGACTATTAGAAATCCCTCAAATGACAACCGCAAAAACAAATGAAAAGGAAAAACAAGCATTCAGCGAAGCTGCACAATCCTCCTGCTTATCAATAAGAGACGCCCTCTTGAATAAGCCCGGTGACAACATCACAAAGAACCCCAAACAAAATCCTTGTTTCTTGGGGCATTCAAAGACAACGAAACACCCTTGAAAGTACAAGCATTGCCAAATATTCCATCTCACAACAAAAAGCCGCACAATAGTTCTGCACTCCTGTCAGCCAAAACCTTTGAACTGTATGAGGACAAATTTCTCTAATACTATGGTTGGTGGACATTTCCAACTCTCACCAAAGACCCAGAACAACTTGTTCTACAAAGAATAAGCCACTTAGCAATTATATTTATAAACGAATGAGCTCAAGTTCCTACCCATTCAAGCACATCATACAAATGTCAGGAGACAATTCTGTGTGTATAATTGTATTTTTATTTAATTCAATTGAGTAGTGCTAGAAAAGTTAGTGTAGGGCTTCGTTAAACTGAGTATGCAAGTGATTAGTGGGCTGGGCCTCTACAATATACAGATCCCTTATTCTCTCGTTTATATCTCCTTTTTTTCTTTATCCCCTTGTCTCTGAAATTCTGAATTTCTTTATCCTTCAACAGATTTGAATGAAAATGATCAATATCCTTGACTTGAAACAGAATAGTGAGCCTAATACCAAGATTAAGCGCAAGAAACAAAAGCTCATGGACTCCATGTCCAACACATTCAAAATTCACATTTCAAACAATTCCATCAATGCTTTGAAATATATTTCCATCAATTACGACTGAACAAAATAATCCATAAGATGCTGGTTCTTAGATCTACCAAACTCTCCCTAATCTGACCTAATCCCAATTCTGTAATTAACTAATAGCTTCAAAACTGTTGGTAGCATAAAAAGTAAGTTATAATAGAGCTAATCAGCTCCCACAAAGCACATGCATTAACGATGCGAGAATAGGGATAATTACAGAGCACAAGATATTAAAGGCTATTAAAAAGCAAACAGAAAAGTAAAGAAAAACCAGCCAATTAATTTAAACAAAAGGTAAAATCAAAATGGGTAGGAATGGACAAATCAATTAAGAAGAGTACATCTTGTTCTAATGCCAAACGCCGTTCATGTAAGGCTTGCTTCCTTCTCTCTAGACTTGCTTGTAAAATTGCATTGCCTCTAGCCTAAAAGTAAAACAAGGCAGGTCCCATTAAACAGCAAATATCAATATTCTATAATTTAGTGTAAAAAGGAATCAAGTAAAAGTAAATGTACCTCTTTTGCGATTCTCTGTTGTAAATCACTTTTTGCACTTTCTAGCCTCTGAATAGCAAGCCTTATAAAATAAAATAAAAAATACTGTTTATTTCTGTTTGGAAAAGAAATGGTATGAAGCAAATAGCTAACTATAAACAGTTGCAAGAGTTTTAAGAAATATCCAACAAGCACAATTTACAAAAGATTATGAAACAGATTGGATGGGAGCTTTGAGACAATTCACAAAGATTTTCTTAAGCACTAGGTTTATAGGAAAATTACTGCAACTTGCAGACCACAACTTGAGTGTCAGACAAGGCATATCCATGGCACAACAAAATGACTGATCCAAGATGCACTCTTCCTAGAACTAGTAGTACCTCAAGACGAACTATGAATGATCATCATTTCTCCAATAACTAATAAAAGAAAAAACCAGGGATCTAGGTACAAATACATGGAGAAGGAGAGAGTGTGAACTAGTAGAAAGCAAATAACATCAGCATCAAAAGATAAATGAAATCTAAATATAGCTGGGAAACCAAGAATGTGAGAATATTAAATCTGCAGCAGGCATATTTGGTATAAGTCTCTCCTTAGCCAAAACCATAGATATAAATCCTGCTAGAGAGGCATTGTACAACTTACTCTTCTTCACCAGAAGAATCAACTGATTCAGTTGATGGTGTCTTTCTCGCCTGCATAAACAAGAAACAATATCAGATGCTGGCCTAACATTGTATTTAAACTTTGAAAAACAGAAAAAATAAACAGGAGATGCCATCTGTAATGGTCTTCTTGATTTATGATGGAAACAATCAATGTCTATGACATTTCAGTGTCTGCATTTGTCACTTAAGATGATTGTTCCCCTTGGCTTCTATAAAGTCATATGGTGTAAAGGTTAAAGATTTTTTCAAGGGTTCCAAATGATATATGTAGAGAGGGATGGGACTGGAAGGGCTTTATTTATAGATGTGGTTCTCTAGTTTTAGTGCATCCTGTTTAGAATTCTTTACTTTCCTCTATGTGTATTTTTATAGTCAGATGTGGCTATTTTTTGAATCATAAGTTTGACAAAATTATAGCTACTAAGTCTTAATAAGCTAATGTTCATTGTAGGGCTGTGTGCTGTGTGCAATATCCTCAGTGTGTGGTTGTTGTAGCATTTCAGTTTTTCTTTTGGCTAAAGAAATCAGTTTTTCTTGATACTGTGCATTGTACTCTTGTGCAGTTGTGCATGTGAGTCTTGCATAAGAGCATTATGATAAGTCTAAACACTAAATCAAGAGTAAGTCTAAACACTGGATTTTATTTTCCTTTTGTATTGTGCAATTGTGCATCTGAGCCTGGCTGCACTGTCGTGTTTCAGTAATCAATTTAATAAAAGAAAATGATTGAGGTTTCATGCCACACATAGTCTTCTCCATTAATAGGATCTGAATCGCTGAAATCATGCAGTCCACAATTTCCAGTGCAACTTGCATGATTCTGGCAATTCATGCACTGATTCTGACCATCCAATAGTCAGTATTGTCCAGCCACTTAATTGAGTAAACAAAACAAAATAAGTATCATGAATCATGAGATTTTTACAACCATGGTTTGATCTATCTCATTTAGGAAGATGTCTTTTCTCCATAAATAAAAGTAACTATTTTAACCAGGTGAATTTTGTAACACAACTAGAAAGTTCTCTAATTATAGATTAGGTTAAGTGATGGGGATTTGGATAGTATGGGATGCGCTAGTCCCTAATTGAGTAAGATGGGATGCTCATGAAGTACTTAGGTAACTTGGTTCTCCTCCCTTGAAGGCTAACTTCGAATAGAGTTTCCCAAGTTCACTTGGATCTCATAAGTAAGTAAGTTTCCTGCATAGGTTAGGAATCCTTAAGGGTCACGTCACGCTTGGGTTTTTTACCACAGTAGAATTTGTAGTTGTGAACTTGTTATTGTAGGTTGATTACTTTATGTTGTTTTTTGTTATACTATCTTTCCCTCTTCCGATTGTTCCCTCTTGACATCTCTAAGATCTTCCAACATCATATGCCTCTAGAAAACATGGAAACCACTAAAAACAAAGTTTGTTACACCCAAAAAGAAAAACTCACATTGCTCCTTCCCCAGAATGTTGATCGCTTGGAACTGAAACTATTGCCGCTCACTTTACTAGTTTGCTTTGCAGAACTTGGTTCAATCCCAGCAACTGGTAAATGGTTAACCGGATCCATGGAAGATAAAATCTCACCCATAGAACGATAAGGTTCGGTGGCTGGCAACACATTCAAAGCATCCTTCTCATCAACTGAGCTATGATTGCCCTTCTTCTGCTTGTTTTGATCTTCAGGTAATTGGGTCCCAAGATCAGCACTCAAACTTGCTTTTTCAGCTTTAACATGGTTGCTGTTAGGGGATCCAACATCTGACTCATCACCACCAAATGGCTGAAGAGGCACAAATTGGATGTTATAAAGTGACATGGGAGAAAATTAACAATAGTAATTATAGTAAGAAATCATGAAAACAGACACATGACGCATCTAATCTGAATGTGTAGTTAAAAATAAAAAGAGCTTCATATTACTTCGAAGATTTTGAATACTTGCTTGTCTATTTAATTCGACTAATCTGAATTTACACAAGAGTTCCAATTCTAAACTAGGAAATAAATCAAGTACACAACAAATATTATGAGTGACTATTTACAATTACTCCTATAATTAAGCAATCAAAATAATAACGGTAATCACACAACTAAGGTAATCAACATACTTTGTCCCTTCAGCTTGTTTTATCTTGTCAGAGTAGAAGATTGACAATGAGGAAAAAACAATAACAGATAATTTGAATGTGAAATCTCAGTAAAAAAGAAAAAAAGATGTAACATAGTTAGTTAAATCAATGGATTGTTTACACATATAACTTAATCTATTGCTTTTCTGTTCATTTTCCTTTGTATCAAGATCACAAGGGAATCTAGGATCTATGGCCTTCCGGTGTTTTTTCTTGCCAATCCTATTTTTAGTTCCTTACTCATTCTCCAAGCAAGGAAAAGCATCTTATTCATAAGCCAAGAGAGAAAGCTCTGTCTAAAGTCAATCATTGTTTGGATTACAATAATCAACAGGATTGAAACAAATGGAGCGTTGGAGGTTTTCCGAACCTATAAATATCGTGGTCCTGACATGTTTGCAATGTGTAGATTTGATTCAGAAAATCTGCTCCACCAGTATCCATGCTGAAAGTTGGGTTGTTCTAATGTAGTGGAGCAGTTTCTCCTAATTTATTGCAAAGGCTTAGAAATACGAAGAATTCAATTGTGTGGCCAAGTAGAGTTTACAGGATTTTTTGGTTTACATAGTAGGAGAATAATGCCCCATCTCCAAGAATATCTGTTTGCCCCTACATATGGGAAAGAATTGCTTATATGACTTCCTTTTGGAGCTCCGCAAATGGTGTCTCCCTTTTTGATAAGCAATTGGTCAGCTTTAATGTAATCATAAGCTGTTCCGTCCTTCTGTTCCGTTTGATTTATATTTTAAAGTTTCTTGTTATTTCTAAATTATAATAACTTCACTCTAAAAATTTGTATTTTCCTTTATCCTCCAATAAAGCTTTTATCAAATTTGTTTTTTTCATTAAATAAACTATGGGAGAAAATAGAACGATGGATGAGAAAACCTTGTATTCATAGAGATCACTGCCAGCATAACCGCTACTTTCACTCAATTTACCACTGAGTACACGATCAGCATCATCATCTGTCTCTTGATCGACTTCATTCTCTGCATCATGGTAACCATTGTCTTTCACATCTGTATTATCATCATCAGTGGAGTCTTCAGTCCCACTGTTCTCAATCCGGGAATCTGCTGAAATGGAGCATCTCTGTATATTTTCTTCCTGACAAAAAGCAAATAGTGACTTGGCTGTTAGATAACCTTTCTATGCTCTACAGTATGCTTTGATTTTAAGGTCAACATTACAATGAGGTTTATCATATCATCCTCAATAAATTAGCACTCAATTTAAAAATGGAATTTCAAGGTCACTGTTATCTCAGTAAATCTCAGCAAATTTCCAATGAGGCAAAAAACATAATGCAAATCGAAGGAAGAATTGAGAGAAAATTTCAATCAATTTAAATAGGCATCAACCTAAGGGTGTGGTTAATGTTCAATTAGGTTACAGAAACAGTGCAAATACTCAGAAAATGGTATGTCTGAGGCACTTGGCTGCAGTTAACTGGAATTTTGACATCAAACATTAATGACTTCTTGAACGAAGACATGGTCCAAAGAAAATTCAGAAACTAGACAAATTCAACAGAATATACTATACTAATTTGAACAGGTTGCAAATGGTCAAGTTAGTTTAGCATGTTATGCAATATATCTGACATTTATAGCAATGTTTAACTCAATAAAGCAATCCAGGAGACTAATAAATGCTCAGCATTGATAAAAGACAGAGGTCTGAATTTCGCCTAGAGTAATTAGGATACTTTAGACAGCACAAACATTTAGTAGTAAAACTAAACTTGCATTCACCATCAACTAAAGAGAAACAAACCGCCAAAGGTTGATAGAGAGTATCTTACATCAAATATGTTCTCAAACTCTTCCAACAAATTGGTGATAATTGCTTGAGCATTATTAGCAGCATTGGCAGCAGCGAGAAGCTGAGCAGAACTATCACCATTTATATCAAACTCATCTTCCAATTCGCATTCCCCGGCAAGCAGAGGCCTTAAGAGCAAGGGTGCCATGCAAGCAGCAACAGCAGATGGAGTCATCCGATTCTCATTTGAATGTGAAGCAATTATATGCATCATCTTCAGAATTCTGCAAATGTAGGTGTAAACACCAAGTTATGTTTCCAACATGCTTCGCCACAAAAAACTAAAATTTTCCTTTAAATGCATTTTCTATTTATCTTTAGTCTTTACATACAGTACTGAAGAACAAGAACTACTACTACTTATTTTATGATTAACAACACTTATATTAGTTATTTAATAGCTACCAAAGCAGCATATCAAGGTCAAACCAAACACGTATAAAACCCATATTGCAAACGAGTCCAGTCAAAAAAGGATGCTTTACATAATATATTACATAGTGAGAAAGAGGCCTAGGATGATGAACAGTATTTTTCTGATATGATGTTCTTACAAGTTTTCAAAACTGATATGAAAATAGAAAATCAAACCCACTAGCTATTCTAGATTACACTTTATGAGTTATATATGTGTTGTACATAATTAGTGTAAAATAGGGCTGACTAGATTATGACTCAGGCTTTATCTTAGGGATTTAGACTTCAATACAGGTTCAACTATTCATGTATAAATAGGTCATCTCTTTTGAATAATAATATAATCAAATATTCAGAATTTCTTCTTTGATTACATGGTATCAAAGCTTGTGTGAGGAGTGTTCTTTTCTTCATCTTCGTGTGTTTTTTGGTTAAGTGCAGCATATTGCACAGTTGATGCTTGGTGGGTCCACTTTCAAAAGTGGTCGTTCGTCTCACCACCGAAAAGGGAAGAGGCAGAGGGCTCCTATCAGCGGTTCCCCAGAGTTTGGCGATCATTGGCGCAGCACATGAGTCTCAAGCGTGGTGCAAAGATCTTTTGTTCTATTTACGCGCCAATGCGTGAAGGCACTTAGAGTACCTCTGTAATCACTAGTTACTTGTAATTGTAATTGGATATCTGGATTGTTCTACTTCAATGTTCTAGTGAGTTATTATGTTTTATCTTGTGGGTTATTGTGTTTTTATATACATTAAGTGGTAGGATCGTAAAATCCTATATCCAATTCTATAATTTTAATCTTTTTGGCCCCTTGCCTTGGCCAATCATATGTCAATTCTCAATCTTGGCAACCTTGACCATAACCACTCATGAAACTACATATCTGGAAAATACTAGAAGATTACACAAATGGAGATTATGATAGTAATACATCATCTAGGCATCAACCAAGGGAAAGGGGATAAGAGGAAGGAAATAGGAAGATGACCTCTGTAACAAACGTCGATTTGGTTCAGGAAAGGTATCCAATATGGCAGAGCGCATAGCATTAATCCTTGCTTCCTTCCGATCAATTTCTTGTCAAATATCAAATATAACAATAAAGAACAACATAAGCTTCTGGCTCAGATTCACATCCAAAGAACCAAATGGATGAAAATAATACTTGATAACAAAAGAAAACAGACCAAAATAATACAAACTAGGAAAGTAAATTGCTTGTGTCTACATTTTCCCGCACAGAACCAAACAAAAAATATGTCATATTTAACAAAGAAAATCTCCCTTTCCAGTTATAAACTCAAGAAATAAACCATCGTGAAGTTTCTGTGACATCAAACCAACCCTGATGAATTATGAAATAGCAGGGCATTAACCAATAGTAAAAATATTATTCACGATGCAATGCACAAATCTCTACTGTGTCTCCTTCTACAATAAAATGCTTTAAGTAAAAAGAAAAGCTTTATAGGACCAATATGATTCATTATGCTTCATCTGTATAGAGATATAGAATCTAAGCTGTCAATAAACAACATCACAGACAAAATGAAAAATCATCATATTAACCAAGATAGATTAGCTCTAGTTGTCGTCAATCTATTAATCTCTATTTACTTTAACAATATTTTCACATCCACGTCGTTATTTCAATTCTACAACCAAATCTAGATTGCATCGGTCTTTCTACAATGCTATAAAAGTTTCATAATCAGAGGACACCAAAGCATCGAGCAGGAAAATAAAAGAAAAAAAACCACAAAAGATTTAACATCTAATATTAAAACAATGTTTTAAAGAAGATAAAAGTCAAGATCTAAAACTTACTATAAGCCTCCAATAAAGCAGTGCAGCATGAAGCTGGAACTGGAGATGAAGGCAACTCTCTTAGAACATGCTGTAAACAAACCACTCGAATTAAATTAGATGTATAATCCAACAAAAGATTCCTTTGAAGAATACAGGATTCATATTTTACTTATTGGAACAAAATTAAGAGCTGCTTCCCGATTAGAGATTTTTAAATCCATAAATATCCTAGAGAATCTTTTTATATTCATTTAAGGAGATTAAATATCTCACTACATATTTTGTAACCCTAATCTCAAAATTAATTATCAAGCATTACTTCTCAGCCTCTCTTTAGATTTTGTTGCATATTATTATAAAAGCAAAGAGATAAATTTTATCATCTTCCATGTCAATGCACAGCTGCAAAAGACATGGTCTTCCATTTTCAAAAAATCAAGGCCTAAACATGATACATTGAACCAGACTTATTGAGAGTTGGTAGACCTGGATAAGATTTGTATTTCTCTCCATGAATTCAATGTTGAGGTGAGTAAAAGGTACAACTGCGACATATTTATTTAGCATGGTCCAGAAACCAGCAACATTTGGAGTAAGATTTGTTTCTCTTTGGTGAATCTTGGGCTTGTCATCACTTCTCAGAACTTGTAGCAGTTTTTTATAGCTAGTTTTGTTTGAGGTTTTGGACATGAGTATTAACGCAGATGCAACTCACACTGAAACTTGGTGTCTCTGGAGAAAACAAAATGCTCACAAACGAATGTTTTTGTGGCTTCTATTTGGTATCTAGAACATGGATACTTTCAGAGAGTTCTCTTAGAAGACAAGCGGAGGGATTGTTTAATGATCTATTCTTGATTCTTGATTCTGGGTTTTCTGTTTAATGCTCTTTTGTTGCTGAGTCAAATAGGCTATTCTTGATTTTGGGTTTTCGTTTAATTCTCTTTTGCAGCTGAGTTAAATAGGATATATCATCCTAGACCTTCTGTAATCCTTCTTTCCATCAAATAAAAACGTTACTTTTATTTTAATGAGGGCAAGCAAAATTACCAAAGTTTAGAATCTCCTATACACAAATTAGAGCCAACGAAGTTCTGCTTCCACAGATGAGTGATCTGTAGCTTAGATAATCAACTTTTCAGGCATCTTGATATATTGAGGTTTTTTCACCACCATGTATGTTCAAACAACATATAGTTTGTTTATATTTCTTCCATTCATATTCAACATATATTAATCATGAAAACTAATATACATACCTTAACACAGTCACCAACAACATGGGCATCCTCATCAGAACCAAATTCAGTCTTGCCTGGAAATAGCAGTAAGAAATAAGGTGCCTATATAAGGTCCATCTATGGTAAAGGAATAAATGTGTATCTATACTATAAGATATATCTCAGGGCTTTTCCGGTAGTCGGTTAAAAATAAATATATTTTACCATATAAAAATACATATGATAAAATAAAATCAACCCCTTTAAACTATCCCACAAAATCCACTACCATGGTCTAAATTTAAATTTCAAAATTTAAAAACCAATTAAAATAAAATCAGCCCCTCCAAAGATCATGGGCGTAACTGCATATAATACTTTGATATAGAAATTATCATCAGTTTAGAGATGCTTCATCATCAATGATAAAATTAAATAATTTTAAACTTATGGTCTAAAGTTGTCTATAATATTTTATGAAATTTTAACTTCAAATTATTTTGAACTTTACATATATATATTTGCGTGCCCCTAGTGTACTATATGTAAACCATAAATTTAAATAAGCATCCAAGCCACAGTATCATCTTTAATGGTCTTTCATCTGCAAAATGGTGAATCCATGAGAAAACATCAAATAGTTGTGGTGAAGTGGCTTTACAAACAGGACCAGTGGTAAACAATTTGGAGGTAAAGGCAGCAGTTTCTTTTGATAAAAGTTTAAGGTTATAGACTTCACTTAATTAGGTATGCCACAGCACTTAAAAACTTCTTGGTATAAGCTGATACATTGTAATGGCTAAGAAAGTGACTTCATCCTTCATATGTAGTAAATACAGACAGAAAGAAAGAATAGAACACTTCAAATCAAGGGAAAACAAATCCTTGAAAAAGGAAGGGGAGCTGGCTCGATGTATGATTGGATTAGGCAGTCCTTATCTCCCCCTCTGTAAATAAAAATCTGTGTCTGTGGCTAACTAGGAGTTTCTGAGTTTTAGATTTACTTTCTTACCATATATTTTTCTTTATATTAAGGAACTTCATTGGTCATCTGCTTATTATTAGAAACACATATTTCTTCAAATTTATTAAGAGAACTAGGACATTAAGGATAAGCAGTATTATTACCTTGCTCATATTCTTGAACTCTCCGATCTACTTCCTCTACATCAGCAGACTGCCGTAGAATTCCTTCAACTTTAGTTCCTGTATATTAAATACGGATATATAAAATTCATCAGCAACCCTTTACTGAAGAATAGGGGAAACATGATCCATGCATAAAATGTACTCCTCATCGTCCAATCAGATAGTATGGCATACAGCGGCAGGGGCAGAAAATCATAAAAAATGTCAAAGTGGGCAACATAATGAGGCAGGGGAGCCATTAAAGGCAATTGCAGCCACACGGTACCACTGTATTGAGGCCACCACACCTAGGGCCATTACAGTAGGGAGCCTGTGCCATTCCACGATGGCAGCCATGGCCAATATCATTGACAACATTCTCAGTCTCAGATACATTTTCAATATCCTTAAGCCATGCAATGTGAAAAGCACTCAATATGAAACTACCAATTTGATCCCAGATGTTCAGCCATGAGCTGTGCCACAAGCTCAAGGCATCAGAACTGGACCAGAAAATTGAAGTAAGACCATTACTATTTAATTCTACTCCTAAAACCCCATCAGTCTAGTGCAAAAACCATTGATTGAATTAGGGTTGTTCAAGACCCGATCCAGCCAGGGGTGTTCGGGACAGGTAACACTAGACCCAACCCGGCCCGGGGTACACTCATTTAAAAAAAAAAAATAATTTATACTATATAAATTTATATTTTCTACTACTAAATATCTTTTTAATTGTTGAAAATACATAAGTATTATTATTTTTATCAATTGAATATGAGAAAAATACATAAATATATACTTAATCTTAATTAAACCAATAATTCAAATTAAATGTTTTATTAATAAAAACATCATTAAATTAATTATTTCATCAACATATACAAGTTAAAAATATACAAATTAAATAAATAGTTCAAATAAGAAAAAATAAAAAAATTGAAAAAAAAAGTTTTGGCCCGTGTACACCCCTAGATTGAATAAGAATATGGATAAACTAATTCTGTAGAAAATACGAAACCCAATTGATTAAATTTGGTAGCCAACTATTTCTCAAACTGCACATATAAATCACAGATCATAGCAGAAAAGATGGTGACAAATAAGATTTCCAAACAACCAACAAGAGCAAATTAGCTGTAATACATAATTTTATTATTTTGTGATCTAGAAGGTGGTAACAAAGTCTAGTATTGAAGCCATATTACTGCCAATCTGCCATGGCCTAAACTTGAGAGCTTTATAATTTGTGAAGCAAAATTGGGTTTGACAACAGCTCCCAGATGATATTGTGACATGATAGTGCCGCTGTCATGCACATCTCAAATAAACACCATGGCTCATGAGATGACAAAACGAGTGAAGTAGATTATATCATTTTATTAGAGGAAACTCTGAGCAGCGCCTTACTTCTACCCCATGTTTAAACAGGAGAACAAAAATTAACAATTTTTTTTCCAGGAAGACTCTAACTAGGATTATGATGGATTTCATATGTACAAGCTGGATGTGAACTATGCTCCAGCTTGAGGAGAAGCACTAAGAAAGTGGATAAGCCCTATGTTCTAATGAGTCTAATAAGTGTGTCTTTTCCTTACCAAGTACCAACAATCCAAAAGCTTCCTTTATACTCTCTGTGTCCTGTCTCGGAATCTTTCTTTATTAACATAAACCTTTACAACACACATATCTGATAATGCCTAATTTTTTACTAGCCAATTGACTTCTCAAACTACTTATCAATGGAATCAAACTTTAAACACAACTCCTGAAGAGAGGAACACAGGGATGTAAATAGTGAAATGAAATGCAACCATATTACAAGCATATGGCAGCCAAGACCTATTAAAAGATAATAACTCACCATATTTTTCTAGAAACCGAAGAGCTTTTTCAAGGAAAGAGGGACCTCCATCAATATCCTCTAATGCTAGAAGAATTGGTCTTCCGACAACCAAAGACTTAACTGGTCGTTTGTCCCTCCCTAGATGCACAATGAAAAATCAAGTCACAATAAGGATGACAAACCAACAGACAATGATTAAAAAAAACTACAATAACAAAAAAATAGAAGCTTATGGAAACAGAAACACAACCAAAGTTGACATATACAACAACAACCAAAGCCTTATCCCACTAGGTGGGGTCGGCTATATGAATCAACTGACGCCAACGTGTTCTATCCTTGCACATGTCAACCGTAAGGTTATTGCACATGCCAAAGTTGACATATAATTTAAATAAATTTCAATATTGAAATCATAAGCTCAGATGTACTGATGGTTGAGGAAGGACAAACATTGATGAAAAGACCCTTCAATAGAATCAGTCGTGTCACTTCGAAAAATCCCATTGTGACCCATAACAAGAGCAGCACTTGGTGCTTGTGCGAGGGCTTGTTCAAGAGCTGTCTTCCATTCATACAAATCTTCTGATGTTTCAGCCTAATAAGTCAGACAACAAAGGAAAAATTATATAAGCAGAAAACTTTAAATGGCTGATAAAACTAGTGACAGTCAAATTCAAATGGCCATTAAAAAGTAGCGGTAATCAGATTTCTGTCCCAGTATTAAAAAAATTTAGTAGTCAATGAAGAAACCTTAAGAGTGAATGCTCTCCCATCACGTCCATCAGGAAACAATACCGTGAGTAGCTTCTTGTCTTCTCTAACAACAACACTGGAAGATCAAACACACAATTATGGGATAGATCATAACAATGTTACATTAAGATACATCTCAACTACAATACTTGCCTTCCGGAATTGTTTAGGTCAATACCCCCCAATGTAAGATTTACTTCACCGCCTCTCTGTGGAAGAGCACTCTACAAGACAAATCAAAATGAAGACAATCACTGCTTCTGACATAATATATAAATATAATCGGAAAGAAAATCCGGTTTTACAAGGGAATCTTTGTCTCCACCAAATGTACCAAATAAATGGACATTGCAGGAGCACCAACCAATCACCTATGTTAAGTTTGCCAGTCACCTCTTACCCTCAACAAATATGACATAATTGAGAGGCAACTTGGTATAAAGCAACCAGCACAAGGTATATCCATATTATAATGTTGATAGGTGGAGAAAGTTTAACAAATCAAAGTTTTTTTACCATTAGCAAACTTATGATATATGCCTGTACATCTGCTTAAGCTAGGATGAATTCAGAGCAGCAGAAAAAGAACTGAACACAGAAAGAAAATTGTCCATGCAAGATTATCAACAGAGTAGGTTACATATGAGAGATACTGACAGGATCATTTTTGAAGAAAACCAATGATGTGCGTGTGAGAATAAACCACCGCTTTTTCCAAGACTTCCAGCCAATTCCTACAAAGTTCAAAACAGGATTGCATGAATATTTCCATACCATTTAATTTCTTCGGATATATAGTTTAATAAACGCCTTTGAGAACAAAAGCGGCACTAAAATTAAAAAGAGTCTCCTTTGACATTTCAAAATAGAGATGAAAACAAACAAGGAAAACTGATATGGTAACAAACCTTTAGAAGATATGAAAAGTGGACCACTTTTGAAAACCTGTCAAATAGTACCATATGTCAGGAACGAAGATGAGTCATTATTCACTTATTTATCATAAAAACAAATCTGAAAATGTGACAGAAATGCATACAAAACATCTCAGATTCATTCCCAGGTAAAAGGCCCCAAATAAGGAAAGGGTGATGTGATAATATCCAGAATCAGAAAAACAACTCCACAAGTGAGTTGGAAAACACTCAAGAGGATCAATATTCAACAATAGTATAGACATATTAAATGCCTGTAGTGAGGATACCCAACTCTGAAAATGGATCAACAAAGTACAATAGTAATTGGTACTACTCTTAACACTTTCTGTTAGGGTCATAGTCCACTTAAAAACTTCAAAATACTTGGCTTTAAGTGCATAAAAATTTGACTGACCAAATTATAGCTAGAACTATAATTCTAAAACTTGAAGAACTATTTGGTGTGTCTAGATTGACAGAGACCTCTGGAAGATCTGGGGTATGCAGCTACTTTAGAATAATTTATCTTCTTCTGTTATAGAGGTTTTTAAAGGAATAAGAAGAGCAAGATCCTACATAAGCAAGCTTGCCCGCTATTATATGGTCCATTTAATTTGAGATTAAAACAGTAATATTTTTGGTAAAAGACCCTTCCACTTCTTTATTATGAGGCACAGTTTCTTTTTTAATTTTATTGTCCTCATTTTATCCATTCTTTTCAGCAAATGGATGTTGTGGAGGGTGTTCCTTTGATAGGCTGTTTGTATATGTTTTCTTTCCGTACTTGTCAATCTATTAGGTTGATTCTCTTACTTGGGTGTTATCCCTCTTCTTATATTAAATAAAAGGTCAAAGTTCACTTTTGGTCCCATAACTTATGCTCAGGTCTCAATTTGGCCCCATAACTTTTATTGTTGCACTTTTGGTCCCATATCTTTTGCTCAGGTTGTAAATTTGGTCTCGTATCACTTTTGATCTCATATCTTTTGTTCAGGTTGCAGAATTAAACTCATAAAATATAGGACTAATTTTGCACCTGACCCAAAGATGTGGGACCAA
The DNA here is from genome assembly GCA_003254925.1 of Chamaecrista fasciculata. Lineage (NCBI taxonomy): Eukaryota > Viridiplantae > Streptophyta > Magnoliopsida > Fabales > Fabaceae > Chamaecrista > Chamaecrista fasciculata. Next base: position 112,747 of record QANZ01012251.1, read on the forward strand.
TTCTTCAACATAACCAAACGATATGGGACCAATTCTGCAACTTGACCCAAAGATATAGGACCAAAAGTGCAACACAGGACCAAATCTGCAACCTAAGCAAAAGATATGGGACCAAAAGAGAAATAAAAAAAATGGGACCAAATTGAGACATGAACAAATGTTATGGGACAAAAATGCACTTTAGCCTAAATAAAATTCTTTGTTTATCAAGAGACTAGTACTAGTAGTAAGTAGGCCATGTCCTATAGCAAGACATGAAATCACACGCAAATATAAATTAAGAATCCACTAAGCAATATGAAGGCCCAACTAATATTTTATTACTTTCATAAAACTGTTAATTCCATGCTGGACTTTCCAGAGTTTCTCGAGTTTTTATCACCTCCAGCTTCTTGATGTTAAGAAAATAATAATCAATTCAAGTCGTATACAGATATATATACTATATGACAAATATTGAGTCAATTATGTATTTCTCTGATTTGCATGGATATATATACGCCTCATTAAAAAATAATTCCTATCTAATCAAATCAAGAAATTAAACTAATTCCAAAAGATCAAGGATTATACTCAAACATTTTTCTCAATATAGATTAATGTACACAAGACATTACATTCGAGCACCAGCTTCAGGTCAGTTTATATTTAAATAAGCCTTATATTCTTTCCCCCCAAAAAAAATGAATACGAGAAGAAAAAAGAAAGAAAACGCCCATTCAAAGTCAAATTAATTGCTAGAGTAGAAATATAAATGCAAATGAGCTATGCCATGATTTGTTTAGTAACTTCCAGACCCACAAGTCATGTTAAAAGCTACATGGAAATGATAAGATGATTATGTCAACCTCCTCATCTTTTAATGAACGTTAGCATCCTCACAATTTGTCCGGACAATAATATCTTATACTTTCAAGAAAATAATAAAGTTTGTGACATTTTAAGCCATTTAAAAGGAAATAAATTTCAAATTGGAATCAATGAGCTTTATTTGACTTTCCCTTGTGATGACAGAATTACTTATCTTCTTAATTCTTATCCTTCTTTCTCAGCTGTAACTGTTTCTCTCTTCATACTACATAGCCTGCATCCTAAGATATTTTTTTATTAAACGGCTTTGCCTAAAGTACACTTATTTGTCGAACTTACAATGTGAAGCATGGTATTCTCCACCGAAAGGTGAAAAAGATTAGTGTTCTCCTATATGTTTTTGTGAGTGTGAGTGTATTCGCTTTATTACCAACATATGACATATCCAAAAAATAAAGTCAGGGTCGGGGTCAGTTAACAGTTTCCCTATTCTATATCACATACTTACAAAGCTAGAACTAATCAACATTCTGCATTTTCATACTTAAGAACACCAAAAGACATAATCTATGTACTGATAGTATCTATAGAGAAGTGTCCCCAACAGCATATCCAGTAAGAATTTCAAAGAACTACGAAATGGAGTTTCTGGTGCATATGGATGCATGGGTAAATTGATATAGTACTGATTTGCAAATGTATAGAACATAGTGGGCCATGACCCATGTGAAGCAATATACACAAAAAGCTACCCCAAAAAAAAACAACTATACAAAGAAAAATAAGAAAATAGAGCTCCAAAATATAAAGCATCTAGCTATCTCCAACTAGTAGAAGGGGATGGAGGAGGAGACTTTGCAAATACTTAATAATAAGACAATATTTTGACCATATTTAACCATTAACAATCAATAAACAAATACAAAACAAGTAATATTGCAGTAACACGACCATTGCTAAGAATATGTCATGTAGACTAAAACATGATTGAAAGGCATCTACCTAATCCAATTGCCTAGATCAAAAAACCCTAGTTGATAGTTTGTTAAGAAAACACAATAGATCCACTTCACATTATTCTATTTCACCATTCAACTCCATAGAAAGGCTGCATTTCTTGCTTCCTTCCCCTTGTACCACCCCTGGACTTCTCCTAATTCCTGTAATTGCAACTGACTCAATCACAATATTCCTTCTCACATTCTCCAACATGCCAACAGCTGTCAGCTAAATTCTCCACAGTCCACATGAATTGTGTTCATTATCATTTGTCACTACTAGAATGCATGATAAATTCATAGCACTCGTACACATGGTCTAAAGTTTGAAGACAACAACTTATTGCAATAAAATGAAATAGCATGCAAATTTGACTAGACTAAACTTCTTTACAGCCTAATTATTCAAAAATCCAACCTATCAGTGAAACCACCTTGCGGACAACACTTCCTCAATTAGACTAAGAACTTTCTACTTATACAGTTCAATGTTTTGGATGGGAAAATGTGGGTAGAACAATGCGGCAATGCGTTGTTTTTGCTATGACATGGAAAAAATGATTGGTTCCGATTGCTCATATTTTCAGGTGTGTCTTCTTTGTTTGGTGTTCAGGTCAGAGCTTTCAAAGAGGTGTCTCTACTACTATGCAGAGAGATTGAGCTTCAGTGCATGTTACATTTAAGTTCCTATTTTGGTTTCTTTTGGTATCCTTTCTGGGTTTTGGTTATTTTTCCCTAGGGAAAATATCATATCTTCCTCACTCAGAATCTTTCTTCCTTATGTACACTTCAAATTAAACAGTCAACATGGAAAATCAATCAGGAAAGGCCTCACTTAACATTCTGACATCTTTGACTGCATTCTAGTAAATTAGGGAGACCCCTAGTGAATCAAATGCGCCCCAGTTCAAGCAATCACATTTTTCTTTCCCTGAAACTGAACTTTTCATTAAAGGATGCCTAAATAACCGTCTTCACATTCACTCACTCCCATTCTAGTCATACAGTCAAACAATATCAGAAAGAAAAAAAAAAATTATATTCAAAAACGACAAAATTCTATACTTCAAGTTGATTTATCTTCTTCAGTACTAAACATTGCAAAAAGAAAACTGAAAGCACACCGTATTCGAAGCCCCAGGTCGCTGGCGCTCCAAAGGAGCTAAAGAAGCCGACATTTCCACAGAGTATCACTGAAGAAGCGGCATTAATGAGTATGATTTCATACCCAAAATGCTCAACATTTCAACCCCACCAAATCATATTCTAGTCCTTCTTCATCCAGTCAATCCATCAAAGGATCGACTAGTAAGCTCTGATTATAACAGCAAAAGCAATGCCAAAGCACTGAGAGTGAGATCTGACCCCAAAAGTGGCAAACCCTAAAACCTTCGGACTCGATGGGTTTTCTGCACACGAATCACTTTCCCTGATTTTTCCACCGTGAGAATTGAAAAAATGGAGTCCGTACAAGGAAAAAAAAAAAACCCTCTTCCTTCCACCACCTCTCTATTTTGATTTTCTCTCGTTTTCTCTGTGATTTTCCCGCACTTTCCGCTCGGATTAGGTAGGAAGAGCAATAGTGGGTGTCGTAAATAATAGGAAAAATAAAAAAACTGAGAAGAGGGTTCTTTGCTTTTCACCTACTTTTGGTCTGTGAGTGAGAGAAAACAGAAGAGAGAGAAAACAGAAGAGAGAGAGAGAGAGAGAGTAGAATTTACAGAGAAAGACGAACAGTGAAGCCAAGAGGGAAGGTTTTGGTCCTCTACAGTCAAGCTCAAGTCTTTGTTTAGTAACCATCCAATGAAAAAAGGCCACGTCACCAACAGCATGGAGCTTATATAGGAAGCAATGGCATCTTCCTATTATTCCGTGAACACATTTTCTGCTTATGATAGATCCTTTCTTGTTTTATCTAGAGAAAACTTACTTTTTGGTCCCTCAATTGTTACTGAGTCAACGATTTGGTCCCTGAATTGTGGGAAATTACAACTCAGTCCCTCAATTGTACACTTCCGTCTACGTTTTGGTCCCTCAGGTGTGGTCCGTCAGTCATGGAGCTGTTAAGTGATGATGTGTCACTGTTAAGTGCTTAGGTGGCTATTAAATGCTGAGTTGGCATCCAAATAATATATCCTAATCATTTTTTCATTTTACACCTCATAAAAAGGACCTGAATGCAACATATTATAACATTTCAATATCAGAAACGCAAAAAAAAGCCAAGGGAGTCGATAATCTAGTACAATGTGTGTATGCTGCGATACATCAGACGCCGTAATGGTTGTTGAATGGATTCAGAAGGAAGTTGAAGAAGAGGAGGGCGAAAACTTCATAATGGCCCTTGTTTTTTTTGTGTTTCTGATATTGAAATGTTATAATATGTTGCATTCAGGTCCTTTTTATGAGGTGTAAAATGAAAAAATGATTAGGATATATTATTTCGATGCCAACTCAGCATTTAACAATCACCTAAGCACTTAACAGTGACACATCATCACTTAGCTCGATGACTGACGGACCACACCTGAGGGACCAAAACGTAGACGGAAGTGTACAATTGAGGGACTGAGTTGTAGTTTCCCACAATTCAGGGACCAAATCGTTGACTCAGTAACAATTGAGGGACCAAAAAGTAGGTTTTCCCTTTTATCTAAATTCATCTTCTGCTCTCACAAAAAAAAGGTCAAAGTGCACTTTTGGCCTATAATTTTTGTTAAAGTCTCATTTTGGTCCCATAACTTTTTTTGTTGCATTTTTTGTCCATATCTTTGTAAAAAGTTACAGATTTGGTCACGTATCACTTTTGGTCCCATATATTTTGGTCAAGTTGCATAATTGGTCTCATATCTTTGCAAAAAGTTTCACTGATATGAGACCAATTATGCACCTAACCCAAAGGCATGGGACCAATTCTGCAACTTAACCAAAAGATATGGGACCAAATGTGTAACACAGGACTAAATCTGCAACTTGAGCAAAAGATATGGGACCGAAATTACAACAAAAAAGGTTATGGGACCAAATTGAGACCTTAACAAAAGTTATGGACCAAAAATGCACTTTGACCAAAAACAATTCAGCTTCTGCTCGTGTTCAGTGACTTCTGTTTTTTTTTTTAAGGAAGTGACTTTACATGCAAGTAATTATTATTTTAAAATTTAAAATTAATAACAAAGTAAATTTAAAAATAGAAATTAAATTTTTTTTGCGAAAGTCCTATTTTGGTCTCTCAGTTTTTCTCCATGTTTTAAATTGGTCCTTTAGTTATTTTTCATTCCGTTTTGGTCCCTTAGTTTTCTAAAACTTTCCACCGTTAGTTTCTCAACATTTTTCATCCAAATTTTCTGTTTAAAAAAAAGGGAAAACTAACTTTAACCTCCCAAAAGTTTTATTATCTTGCATTAAAATCATTTTCCTTTTATAATAGCTTCAAAACGTAGGAAAAAGAAAGAAATGAGAAATTAAATTGATTTTACACTCAAATTGAAAAAAGCAACGCATCATCTTCTTCTTCTTCTTCATCATTTTACCCCATCATAATCATCTTCTTCTGAGTTTTTGAGCTACTGATGTGTTTTTCTTTTTAGTTTTGTGTAAAATCAATTTAAATTCTCATTTCATTTTTTTCTTACGTTTTGATCCTATTATTAAATAAAAATGACCTTAATGCAAAATAATAAAGCTTATGAGAGATTAAAGTTATTTTCTCCCTTTTTTAGCGGAAAAATTGAATGGAAAAGTGGGAGGAACTAACAATGGAAAGTTTTGGAAATGTGAGGGACCACAACGGAACGAAAAAAAGAGAAGGGGTCAAAACGGATCTTTAAACAAACCTAAAAGACCAAAATAGAACTTTGGCCCAATCAAATATCATCGGCAATCTTATTATTAACTCATTGATAACAATCTATTAGCCAACTCCTTTATAAAAAACAATCTATTAACCAACTCTATTAATTATCTTCATCCACACCTAATATTTTTATATAAATCACTCGATATAAAAGGCTCATAACTTCTCTTTAAGACATATTCTCTTAGTTATTTAGTCAAAAGGGTCATTTTGGTCCTAAATATATGGCCTAATATTCATTTTGGTCCATTATGTTTCAGAATGTTCAAATTGGTCCTAAACGTTGCCAAAATGTTTCATTTTGGTCCTAAATGTTGGTAAAATATTTCATTTTAGTCCCAAACTATTGAATTTGGTCATATTTCTCTCGTCTCTCATTTCAAGTTCAAAGAACTTGTTAAGAGGAACTCGTAGCTCTGAATTTTTCGCATTCAAGTTTGAAACTAGAGAGATATGATCAATTTTACTTGTTTGAGCATGAAACAAGCGGTCTACTTTTAGGACTGATTTGACCTCGTTTGCTGACGACCCCAACTGAATAGAGAATGTAGTCTTTGAGAACAATACGTAGCTCTAAACTCGTCACATTTGAACTTGAAACGAGCTATATTCAATAGTTTGGGAGTAAAATGAAATATTTTGCCAACATTTAGGACTAATTTGAACATTTTGAAACATGATGGACCAAAATGAACATTAGGCCATACATTTAGGACCAAAATGAACCTCTAACCTATTTATTTTTACTACTATTTTCTAATTTATTTAATCATCATAGTCCATGTAAAACTTTGACTCTCCCCATTACACTCATAAATTTTAGATTTATGACTATGTATTAAAAATGTTTAAAATACATATGAAAGAGTAATGAATTAAACTCGCTTTAATTAGTATTTGTTTTTTATTATCTTAAAATATATGAAATATATTTTTTATTTTATTTTAAAAATCTCTTGCAGGCCACTGCCAAGTAAAATAATCTCATATACACTTTCGGTTTAGTGACGAATTTTTTTTGTTAAAACGATGACTTTTTCCAAATCATGACTTAAAATAATATCGTACATGTATCTCTAGCTCCTTCTAATTTCAGATTTTATGCTTTTCAATGTTATATATAATTCTTTTTATAAAATCATGGAGTATTTAAAATTTTGTCTTTTTTAATCAAAAGAAGAAATTAGTATTGAAAAAAGTTTTTAAATATTTTCAATCAGTAAATAATTATTTCTGTTTCCCATAAAAAAAATATGATTTCTTTTTTTGTGTTTTTTAAGCTGTGAACATTCTATACTTTATTTATTATTATAGTTCACAAATGTAATAACTAATAAGGACACTCCATTAATGGGGTTGTCACAATTTTATATAAATAGCTCTTGAACTATATAGGTCAGTGAGGTTGCATAATTAATCACAATTTTATTTTGTTAGTTGGAATAACAAATGGGTTTGGAAAATGCATTTATCTTTCCAAGAAAACATTTTTACATTTTTTTATTATCAATTTTATTCAATAAAATTTATTATATTGATACATAATACTATTCATTAAGGAAAAAAAGGCATAACTTTTACATTACTTTATTCATAATGTGTCCTTTGGTAAGACTAAAGAGTTGTGTTTTGATGAGAGTCAATACTTGTAAATGGGCGAGTCATGAAACTTTTAATTATCTGTATGTTTTGGTTATATCTTCATATCTACAAAAAGCTAACTTATTAAAGTCAATTTGAAAATTAGGTAGCTCAATTATTATTGTCAAATTTGCAAATTAATTAGGTATTTTTATTGGTTTAGTTGTCCAGATTAATGTGGTCCTTCTTAATTAAGTGCAAGGTGGAAATCCGAAATTTTAAGGTACTAGTATAATGTGACAAACTCACTTTGATTAATTTGTATAGATTAGTTGAACTGGTTATTCATGCAATGTATATTTTTTAAAAAAAAAAAACAAGGGTAAATTACACTTTGGTACCCTGTGGTTTGACCCTATTTCACTTTGGTACCCTGTGGTTTGAAACTTGACACTTTGGTACCCTGTGGTATTCTCCATTAACACTTTGGTACCCTTTGGAGCTATTTTGTAATTTTAACCATAACAAATTTTGCAAAAATTACATATTGACCCCAAAAAATTTTCAAAAAATTACAAATAGGTCCCTGGATACATATTATATAGGGACTAAAATGAAAAATTTAAAATTTTTTTGGGGTCAATATGTAATTTTTGTAAAATTTATTATGGTTAAAATTACAAAATAGCTCCAAAGGGTACCAAAGTGTTAATGGAGAATACCACAGGGTACCAAAGTGTCAAGTTTCAAACCACAGGGTACCAAAGTGAAATAGGGTCAAACCACAGGGTACCAAAGTGTAATTTACCCAAAAAACAACTAACTATCATCTTTCACATGTTATTTTAATTTTAACTTTATTTTCTAAAACGTTTGCAATTTGATGAACAATTGAAAATTGTAAATTCCCTCAATTATATAACCTTTTTTTTGGGCAAGACATATGATTTTATTTCTATTTATGATGATTTGTCTCAAATCTTCTTTTTTTTCTTTTTCGATACATCTTTGGCTCCACTCTTTTAAATTAACTAAGATTTAATTTGTTTGCACTTATAATTAAATTAGATTAAATTATAATCGTAATAACTATTTTCATTTAAGATTTTTTTTAATTAAATTATAATCATGATTTTTTTAATAATCAAACACACTCAATTATAATTATATCCATATATATATATATATACCTATAATTACTTATACTCTAATACATTCAATCAATATTGTCAATAACACTGGTTTAAGTAAACTCAGGGAGGGGAGGATAGACTCGAAACGTGAAATCGTAAGAGTCTATATATACAAATAAAATTAATATCTATATATATATTAGATAATTAAATTTAAAGATACATGCATATTTAATTTGATTTATAAATAAAAATAATCCCATAAGCTAAATATTGTTTCATTGTTTCCAAAAAATTAATAGAAAAATTTAAATGTGTATTTTATATGTTATATATTAATAACAAGAATATTAAATATTAATTTTGATGAAGCAAAGAAAAAAAAAGTCTGTGCTTTTGGTGCGTAAGACAAAGCATGTTGAATTGCCTTATTTAAAGTATAATCTACTATTCTATATAGAAAAAACTACCACGAAGAAATAAATTAAAAATTGTGGTAGTAGTGATAATTAAGGATAGTGAGAAAAAGAATAAAATTGAAAGAGAGAGAAAGACTAAGATTATATGGAAGAGTAGATGTAGAAAAGTAGAATATGTGTCAATGTTTTTTTGCCAAAGTCCTATTTTGGTCAATTAGATTTGCTCAAAGTTTCGTTTTGGTCCCTCAGCTCAAAGTCCTATTTTATAATAGGATCAAAATGTAAGAAAAGAGAAACAAATAGACAATTTTAATAGATTTAACATAAAAAATAAAAAATAAACAACCAAAACCATCATCATCTTCTTCCCATAGATCATCATCATCTTCTTCATTCATCATCATCTTCACCACTATCACCACCACCATTGCCGCCGCCGAGCTTTTCCGATGAAATTTGTCTTCTCCGAAGAAATTTTCGACTAGATACACGACGGACTCGATGACTATGAAAACTTCTAATCCAAGGTTTTTTGACTTCATGAGCCTGCATTTTGCAAACAAATGACCGAAAATATAATTTTTGGCGATTGTGTAATTTTTCGACGACTATGTAATTTTTCGGCAACTTGCGAGTCACTTTTTTTGCAAAATGGAGGTCGTCATTGAACTCAAAAGATCAAAAAATCTTGGATTAGGAGTTTTCGTAGTCGTCGAAGTCCCGTGTATCTCGCCGGAAAAGCTCGGCGGCGCCGACAGCGGTGGGGGTGGTGCTAGTAGTGAAGATGATGATGAATGAAGAAGAAGATTATGATGAATGAAGAAGCAGATGATGATGGTTTTGGTTGTTTTTTTTATTATTTTTATGTGAAATCTATTAAAATTGTCTATTTGTTTCTCTTTTCTTACATTTTGATCCTATTATAAAATAGGACTTTAAGCTGAGGGACCAAAACAGAACTTGAGCAAACTTGAAGGACCAAAACAGAACTTTGGCAAAAAAAAATTTGACACATAAGCAACCATTAGCCCAGCCAGCTAACACATAAGCTTTCTTCGTCAATCTAATTAACGGAGTTAAATGTTAGGGTATAATTCACAACAATGTAAAACGTTGGGGCATAACTTACACAAAACAAACGTTAGAAGCATAATTGAACTCTTTTGCCTTTAAATTACATATATGTCTGTTGGGGCTACAAGAGAAAATAAGAAAATAATAGACAAGAAATAAAAATATTAGTAAAGACGGACTGCGTGGTATTTGGCCGAGGCACGGATATCTCGCTTTCTTTAAGGTAATTCACGCCCTCCACGGGTAGAAACTTTGTCTATTTTTCCGGTGTAGTGGTACACGGACGCGTCACCTCCAGGATACAACGGCCAAATACTCGCCTTTTTGAGTCTACAACTTCTACACAAAGAAGTAGACAGGACTCTACTCCCACACTTTTTCTCTACCCAAGGACACAAGTATTTTTCTCTCACTTTCACAACTAGTATTGTTCATATNTAAAAAAATAATAGCTTCCATTTGTGAAACAAACGCTGTTAAAAAAAATTAATAGCGACCATCCATCAGGTCTCTTTTGCCATCTCTAGCAGTCAATCTAAAGCGCTTCTCCTGCAGTGGTACCTCTCCTCTTTCTCCTTTTTCTTTCCATCTCCTTGTTTAAATAATTTTAGATCTTGACCCATCTCTATTGTTAGGTAGTTGTTTATTCAAATCTAATTTTGTCCTCTTTATTGGTAGTGTTTTCTCCGTGTTTATGTGTTTTAGTTTTTAGATCTTTCAATCCGCTCTTGTTTTTGTGTCTTTATTATGGCGAAGTCGATGGTATTTACATATGTGAAGATGATTTCTTCTCTAATAGACACTAAACATAATAATAAACATTTTGTTGACAAAACAGTTGGTATAGTTTTAATCCTCACGATATATTATAACTTTATGCACTCAATTTGTTGGGACTACAAGAGAAAATAAGGAAAAAGTAGACAAGAAATAAAAATATTAGTAAAGACGGACTGCGTGGTATTTGGCCGAGGCACGGATATCTCGCTTTCTTTAAGGTAATTCACGCCCTCCACGGGTAGAAACTTTGTCTATAACCCCGGTGTAGTGGTACACGGACGCGTCACCCCCAGGATACAACGGCCAAATACTCGCCTTTTTGAGTCTACAACTTCTACACAAAGAAGTAGACAGGACTCTACTCCCACACTTTTTCTCTACCCAAAGACACAAGTGTTTTGCTCTCACTTTACACTTTTTTTTTGTTTTTTTTCGTTCTCACTACTTCTTTTTAAAACTCCAAACACACATATATGTATATACAAAGCTAGCAATCCGTTGGACACTCAAGAGTTACACGATTTAATTTGCATTCATTTGCCACAGTTAGAATGTTATATATATATTAAATGCCTTTCACAATGATTTTAAAACCGTCATTCACCAATGCTTTTAAAACTGACATTTCATATCAATTAAAGAGCAACATTCATTTGATTAAAACGGGTTTCAATTTTAATAATTATTTTATAATAATATCCAACAATCCCCCACTTATTATTATAAAATACCTCACATATTCATTGCAGGAAATGCACTTACACCATAGGGATGAATATAAAATTTTGTGCATTTATCAACAGCCACTCTATGATTCGTTTTTCCCTTTGAACCAAGTTCTTAGGATCTCTAATAACAAGGTAGGGTTTCCTCATAGGTTGCTTATNCTACAGATTTCATTAAGTGTTTCTAAAACTCAACCTCATATATTCATTACAGGAAAATGCACATACACCATAGGGATGAGTACAAAATTTGTGCACTTACCAACCAGCCACTCTATGCTTCGTTTTTCCCTTTGAACCAAGTTCTTAGGATCTCTAATCACAAGGTAGGGTTTCCTCATAGGTTGCTTATAATCCTATGGGCTTAAAAATCATCCCCCTCGATGTACTCCAAATCCTTTCTCTATGTAAAACTTTTGTGAGTGGATCCAATCTCTAGGCTTTACATAATATTTTATATGAATGGTACCATTATAAAATCTCATAATCTCATAATATATTAACTTTAAGGATTTGGATTTTTCTACTATAATAACAACTCTCAACAAAATTAATTGTTGAATTTTCTTAGCCCCCACTATTTCCTTAATTTTATAAGGAAATTTATAATATCACCAAAAACAAAATATTATTTTTCCAAAACCCTTTTTTTTTATACATCTCATTAAATAACAAAACTTTAAACATTGTTTATAAAAATAAATTTTCCACCATACATACATGACCATAAAAGCATGTGTATCAAATAAATTACAATTTTAAACAATAATTAAGAATCTAGAATTTTTTTTTTTAAACACGTAACATTCCATTTTCCAAACTTATTACAAATAATAAGCCAAAGATACAAATGCTACACAAAAAATTTCGTCTTGTTTTTTTTCTTTTTAAATATAACCATAATTTATAATTTTAGAGAATATACTAAAATAATATAAAGTATTTAACAAAAGAAGAACACATTTTATTCAATTTGAAGATCAATACATAAACATTTCATCATACAAGGTTTAATTTGAACATTCCATCACAAGCATAACCTTTTCCTACAAAGCTTCCACCTTTAGTAAAAATATATTGATCAGATTCAATTGTTTGTTTGAAACCAGCTTTATTGAGTAGAAAAGCAGACATAAGATTTTTTCTCATCTTAGGAGTGTAGAGTACATTCTTAAGAATGAAAGTACGACCAGAAGTGAAGATTAACTCCACATTTCCTTCACCCAAAATTTGAGTGGTATGAGAGTCACCAAGCAAAATGTCTTTTGGATTTTCATAAGGTGTGTACACCTTGAACCAATCTTGATCACAACACACATGCCTAGTGGCAACCGAATCAACCCACCATCCTTTTGAGTCATCGACCATATTGATCTCACTTATCATAGCCACCAAGGGCTCCTCAACATTACTAGCTTGTGGATTATTATTACTACGATTTCGATATCTACAACTTCTCGCCATATGACCCTTTTTGCCACATACAAAACAAGAAAGTTGAGACTTCTCACTTGAATTATTATAATTCTTTCTAAATGAATTTTTCATATCTTTTTTTATGGGCTTCAAATGAGCATTGTGCTTCAACTCTTGATTATGAGGCAAAGAGGAATTAAACCCAAGAGCATTTACCTTGACCGCATAGTCTCCACTTACATTTTGCTCCACAAATAGATCTTGACCTCTAGCCTCATTTTGCTCCATAAGAAGATCTTGACCTCTAGCCTCCTCCTCCACGCGAATTCTTGTGATTAGATTTTCTAAACTTGTCTCCTTTTGCTTATGTCTCATTGTCTTCTGAAACTCCTTCCATGATTGGGGTAATTTATCAATGATGCCAGCCACAATCAGATCATCTTTAAACTCTATTCCCTCAGATCGCACTTCATGAGCTAACATCTGAAACTCTTGAGTTTGCTCCACCACGGATTTGTCACCCACCATTTGATAGCGAAAGAACCGGCTTGCCGCATACTTCTTCGCACCAGCTTCTTCAGTATCATATTTTTTCTGCAAGGCTTTCCAAATCTTTTTGGCAGTTTCATATGATTTCTCATAGTAATCATAAAATTCGTCAGCCAAGCAATTAAGTAAATAATAACGACAATTAAACTCATCTCTCTCCCATTTCTCTATTTTTTCAGCATGATCTTTCTTTTCATCATCATTCATAGAATCAGTAGAAACTTTTTTCGGATTCTTTTCGGTGAGTACATAAGAAACTTTTAACAAATTAAGATAAAACAAAACCTTCCCTTTCCACCTCTTAAAATGAACGCCTTTGAAACGGAAGGGCTTGTTAAGATCACCAACTCCACTCTTATTTTCGGTTGTAGCATCCATTATAAAAAAAAGTTGAATTACCTTAAACTTGTTGGGGCTACAAGAGAAAATAAGAAAATAATAGACAAGAAATAAAAATATTAGTAAAGACGGACTGCGTGGTATTTGGCCGAGGCACGGATATCTCGCTTTCTTTAAGGTAATTCACGCCCTCCACGGGTAGAAACTTTGTCTATTTTTCCGGTGTAGTGGTACACGGACGCGTCACCTCCAGGATACAACGGCCAAATACTCGCCTTTTTGAGTCTACAACTTCTACACAAAGAAGTAGACAGGACTCTACTCCCACACTTTTTCTCTACCCAAGGACACAAGTATTTTTCTCTCACTTTCACAACTAGTATTGTTCATATATCTTACTAAAAAACTCCAACACTCATATATTCCAAACCATCACACGCTTGAGTTCAAAAACACCCGTTGGAATTTGTTAATAAAGAGTTAAAACAAAATGTTGGTTACAATTTTTTAAAGCCAATGAATTAAGAATACATGAAACCGCTGACATTGAGATAAATATAAAAAAGCAACTCTTATAATTTAAAACTCATGACTAAGTTATATTAAAGTTTCAGTTATTTTATAATAATATACAATAATGTCTTCATCTTTTTCTGTGACAAATAATTTCTCATTTAATATTTACTGTTTATAGTTTATTTCATTTTAAAAAATAACCTCTACCAAGCACGGGTTACAAACTGTTTATATAAGTGCTTCGACAACATTTGTTTTTAATTTTTGAACAATTTTAATCATTTAAATGTTTCTAAGAGAAAAACCCGTGCAAAGCACAGGTCTCAGACTAGTATGCTATAAAATATTGGAGATGGATAAGGAGCACAATGTATTAATTAATTGGCTTAATATTAAAGTATAGATTATTTAAGTTGTATATTTGATTTTAATATTTTAGTCTAAATTATGATTAAGTTATTTATCAATATAAGAATTTTATGTAATTTTTAACTTTAAATTATTTTAAATGAATGGACACGGAAATATGTATGTAACGTTTGATTTGACATTTATAATTATTCGGTGACTAAATAGTATATTTCTATTATTCAAGGACTAAATCGTTAGAAGTGTAAAAATTAAAAAACTAAATAATAAGTTTTCACTTTCTTAAATCTCATATACTACTTTCTCTCTTTCATTATCTATGAAGTTAGTCAATTATCAAGTTCTATATGTTTATTTCTTATTTTTTTTAATTTTTAATTTAATTATTTTTTACCAACCAAAAGGGTCCTCAGCCATATATATAGTATATGTAATTAATATTTATGTTTTGTAAAATATACATTAATATCATTACAATAAAAAAGTAGATATTAAGGGTTCAAACCAATGGCCAACTAGGGGAGCAAGCAAGTCACATGACCACAAAGCCAATTCAAAATTTATAAAATCTTTATGCAAATATATATATTATACAAACTCTGGGGGCCTAGAAATGGATAAGGGGGAAGAACACGTATGTAATACCTGTTAGATCAATAATGGAGAACAAAACAAGGAAATAACTCCTAAATAACAAGGAAATTGAAAGCACGACATCTTGTAAATAGGATCAACTTATAAAACAACTTTTATAAGTGTAACTTTGTCAGTGAAAATGCATTCCTTTAAAATGTGAATAAAACAGAGGGGAAAGCTCATACGAATCAAGACAGCTTCAATAAAAGACCATGGAAGTATTTGTTCAATATTGTGATTATAATTGTATATTATATAACAACTTAATTTCAAAAGTGATTTTTACTTTGATGTTTGACCATATTTAAATTGAGATATTGGTCTTCTACCACTTGATTAGAAAGATAATTTGGAAAAAGTTAAGAACCATCAAATTAAACACAAAAGAAACATATTTATCTTATTTTTTAAATTAAAAGTGACAAATATCTAATTTTTATCTAATATATGAAAAGTTTGACAAGTGTTCAATAATTTTTCTTACAATAAATAAATTATAATAAGAGAAGTAAAAGTATGATAACTTCAAATGTTATTAAAATCGAATCGGAGAGTGGCCCGAACAGACCTTCGAGTCACGCGTTGATTGGTTCAATCGGTTGAACCAACGGTCGAACCAGATTACGTCATAAATATATAAATAAAATAAATATTAATTATTTTAAATATAAATATTTCATAATTGATAAAATATAACTATAAACTTTATATAACAATAAGATATACTTGTGAATCCATAATTTCATTGTCTTACATAAATAAAATATACAAAGGTCACAACATGAATAATTATTAGGTTAGTAAAAATGAAAAAATGAATTTTTTTTCTTTGTTTTGATAGGTTTACAATATTTTCTATTGAATTTCATATTACTTTTTTGCATTTGGCCCACAAACCAACAAAAAAAAATCTAAAAAAATAATTTTTTCATAAAAAATAGTGATTCGGCCGATTTTTTAAAAACCGCTCCGGGTCATGGTTCAACCCGGGTCAATCCGGTCCGAAGCAGATTTGGGCAGTTCAAAGCGGTCCAATGGTCCAAACTAAGCTGTCTTCACTCTTGGCTCCTGATGGAACCGGTTCGACCGTCCGATCCGATCCGAGTTTCATGACATTGCTTCAAATATATAAAAACCTGTAGATGAAGTTGGCCATTCAGATTTAAATCTCATATATAAATTATATGTCAATTTAAATGATAAATGCTTTTGGCAAAAAAAAATGATAAAAGCGGATCCTCTGACCACTATTGAGTATTGAGCTCTTTATTTTTTCGAAAGTTCCTCATGGATGCACTTTCTTGAAGAAACAAAATTCTTTTAGAAAAAAAAAAGATAATAAGATGGTGAGCTCCCTCAAATCTATCTAAAAAAATATAGTAACAAAGAAAGAAATGAAGGAAGGTTACACTTATGAGACATGTACTCATACTCAAAACACTTTCTGTTTTATCCTTTAGAAAAGTGAGTTTCCATTATGTAGATGTTTATTATTATGCCATTATTTTCTTGCGTTCTTTCACTCTTCAACTTTCCATCGTGGTTTCTATCCAAAAATTAAAAAAAAAATAAAAAACTTTCCATCATGGTTTTATATTATACATAAAACAATGTAATTATTTTTATGGCCAAATCTCAAACTAGTCCCTTATGTTATGTATGATGAGGTCGATTTTAAATTGATCCTTTATCTTTTATTTATTTCAGATTGGTCCAAAATGTTTATATAATATTTCAAATTGGTTCAAAAAATATTGAATGTGGTAATATGTTTTTTATTTCAAATTCAAATACGACAAATTCAGAAATGTTAGTTTTTTTTTACAAGTACTTTGGGACTATCAACAAACGAAGTCAAGTTGAGTTCTAAAAGTGAGTAACTCGTTTTATAGTCAAATAAGTAAAGTTGATCATAATATCTCTCGTTTCAAATCTAAATGAAATGAGTTTGAAACTATGTACTAACTCTGTAAGAATTATTTCTCTGTCTAGTTAAAATCACTATCAAATGATGTTAAATCATGTCTCGAAAGTAGGTTTAAGGACTAATTTAAAATATATGGAAAAATGTAGAATCAATATGAAATGAATGGAAGATAAGGGACTAGCTAGTTTACAATCTACTACATACTTAGGGGACCAATTTGAGACTTTGGCTTTATTTTTAATTATAATAAAATATTTCATGAGAAAAGTATAACAAAAGTTATGTGAATTCAAATATTTAATAATAAACACGTTATTATAGAATACATACATAATTCCAAAGGTAAAAACTATCCATTTCTTTAAACTTGGCTTGTACTTCATCTAATCCCTTTGGCTCCGTTTGGTATGGAGGAAATGGGGTTTACAATGTAAAAGGGCACAGTTTTCAAGATTTTCATGTGTTTGGTATGGTAATTTGAGCTATGTAAAGTGGATTACAATGTAAAGGGCTTTACATTACATAGGCCATTTTTCTTTACTTCACATTTCTGATGTAATCCAAGTCTACCTAGGGAATTCCTAATTTGCCCCTCTCACTCCCATCACATCTCCTTCCCAAAATGGTGAACAGCAGCGGCGGACGGCGGCGGCGGAAGGCGGCGCCGACCACCGTGGACGGCGGCGCCGACCACCGTGTACGGCGGTTGGCGGAGACACCGGCCACCGTGGACGGCGGTGGTTGGCGGCGGCGCCGGCAGTCTGGTGGTAGTTATGGGAAGGGCATTTTTGTCATTTTTTTCTATATCTATTTTACTTTCCTTCCCATACCTTTTTATACCAAACACTTTCAATCTTTACCTACTTTACATTCCCTCAACTACTTTTCCTTTCCCTCACAATTTTTCCCTTGTAAAACCCTTTCCTTTACATACCCAAAAGGGTACCAAACGGAGCCTTTATTTGTTTTAATGAAAAGGCCTACCAAATTGTTGCACAATTTTCATAAAAAAAACAAAAAAACTTGTTGCATAATTAAAGCTTACTTGGCAGCATTTGATTGGTTACTGACATTAGGCTCAATGGATTATTTGAGTCTTGAGAGCTTGGAAGAAGCACCCAAACGACAATGCGTTTTTATCTTCCGTTCTTTTAAACTTCTAAAGAAAAGAGAACAAAAATAATAAGTATGGAAAATATTTTGTTTGTAAACAACTTCTAGCCTTTAATGATGATAATAGGCCCAATAATTGGGAGGCCCAAATGGTAGAACATGCCCTTGATCCAGGAGGCTACAAACCCACCAGATGGATCACGTAGGCATGAGCGCCCTGTAACGCCAATTAAAGATCGATCAAGATCTGCTGTCAATCAAGGCAAATCACTAAGAGATCATTTTCCTTGATAACGCCTTAGCCATCAAGTCCACGAAGGACTATGTGCGAGCCACCAAGGCCCACACTTCAGCAAGATGCCGAGAACGTTGTCCGTTCTTGCGAGAAATGCCAAAAATACGCCAACATGATCCACTCACACGCAGCTCCCCTGAACGCCATCACCTCACCATGGCCCTTTGACCTTTGGGGGATAGACATAGCGGGACCTTTCCCAATGGCGACCTACCAGAGAAAATTTCTCATAGTCGCTATAGACTACGTCACAAAGTGGGTGGAAGCCAAAGCTGTGGCGTCCATAACCACGGAAGCCATGGAGAAATTCGTGTGGCAGAACATCATCACCAGGTTTGGCATCCCAAACACATGATATCTGACAATGGCGCTCAGTTAACGAGCAAGAAATTCCAAGACTTCTGTAAGGTCTGGAAAATCCATCACAAAACCACCTCAGTGGAACATCCTGCCACAAATGGCTAGGTTGAATTGGCCAACAGAATCATCATACAAGGAATCAAAAGGAGATTGGAGTCAGCTAAGGGAGGATGGGTTGATGAACTCCCCTCAGTATTATGGTCATACAGAACCACAAAGCAAACAGCCACGAAGGAAACTCCCTTCGCCTTGGCGTATGGGCACGAAGCAGTGATACCTGCTGAAGTGAACGTCCCAACCGAGAGGATAATCAACTATCCAAGTGCCAATGATGCCAACTCCAGACTTGAAGAGCTGGATAGCTTGGAAGAAAGAAGAGAGGTGGCGGCCATTAGGCAAGCTGTCTACAACCAAATGGTTAAGAAATACCATGACTCCAAAATCAAACCCAGGACCCTCAAAATAGGGGACTTGGTACTCAGAACTGTGGAAAACAACAAGAAGGATCCCAGACACGGAAAGCTGGGGCCAAACTGGGAAGGCCCATATAGGGTTACAGAGATCCTGCTTGGCAACGCCTTTAAGCTGGAGACCTTCGAAGGAAAGCCACTTCCAAACGCCTGGAACATGGCTAAACTTAAATTTTATTTCCCTTAGTAAGGAAGCGCTGTAACAACCAAAGATGGCCACTAAGCCAATTGTAATGAGATTCTAAATCAATAAAGTGCATTTTTTCTTAACACACCGTGTTAACTATATTAAGTTGCTCGAGGGGACGCCCTCGGAACAGCAACAAAAAAGCCCTCGAAGGAGCCTTGTGAGTATGGCACTCACCAACCATGCGGATCATCCCTCCCTTGGATGACTAGTCAAAAACTTAGCGTATGATACGCAAACGCTCGAAGCGTGCCCATCGCGAGGCAGCACTTTAACGTGCAAACAATACGATAATCAAATCAAAGCATAGAAAACGCAAGTCAAACACGGCATGCAAAGCAGAGATAAAGCGTTGTAAACAAATATAGCTAAACTAATAGCATAAATTTAGGGCGCCACTGCCCAAGTATCCAAAAAGTGGCACAAAGGCCATACAATACCAAGTTAAATGTGGCACAAAAGCCACAACAAATCCAACAAAATTAAAAAAGGGTGCGCAGACCCAAAACAGAATGAACATAGGCACGCAGGCCTAAGCGTCAGCTGGGGTATCCTCAGTAATGGTGGATGAAGGAGCTTCCTCAGTGTCCTCACCAGCAGGGGAGCTCTCTTCCGCAGCATCATCCACGACATCATTCGCGGCGTTGTCACCTACAGCAGCACAATCTACAGCGGGGCCCTCACCATCAGCTCCACGAGCGTTGACATCACCATCCCCAGGAGTAGCGGCGTCCGTGACTCCCTGATCTTCACCCGGAAGAAGAACCATGCAATTCGAAAACCAGGGAAAGTCGTCATCACCCCCGGATTCATACCCCTTCAGCGCATAATTCTCGGGCATCCTAGGGATCTTAACTGTAGGGTCAGAGTCTATGGGGTCCCGGATGAGCCTGCCCTCAACTATCTTATTTGGGCATACCCCTGAAATATCCAAGTTGGGGTTGCGCAACCTCAACTGCTGGATGACGTTCTTAAAGCCTATTTAGTTGTAGCGAGAACCCCTCCACTTGATCTGCCTCAAAGCTAACTCCTTAAGGGCTGCGTAGGCATCCTTGCGATTTTGAACCTCGGCTTCCAAACCAGCCACTTTCTCGTTGAGCTGGTTGAGAACGCCAGCGGTCTCCTCCAGCTGCTTACCCCTCCGCTCATACCTGGTCTTGAGAGAATCCTGGGAAGCCTTTGTCAGGTCCAACTCATCCGTCAGCTCTTCAACAGCACGGCGCAATTTCTTGGCGTCCTCGCGTGTGTCGTCCCTCTCAGAAATGAGATCCTTCCTGAAGATGCTGTTGGCTAATACCCGAAATCCAGCAGCCAACAATAATTGAGCGGTCTCCTCGGCGGGTTCCCGAGTGTTCTCCGTGGATGCCCTAGCTAGGTCATCTCTCTTCACCGTCGTTGCCTCGGAAAGGCAGTTAGAAAGAATCTCAAGAGCGTTAAAGTCTCCAGCCTCCGGAGCAGCTGGAATTAGAGGAACTTCAGTAGTGGGGCGTGCGCACTTTCACGACGACGCCTTCCCATCCTTGGCCACAGGAGCAGCAGTTTCTTTTTCCCCGCCGATTGGATTGGCAGGAGGACTTGGAGCCGCAGTGGGCTCACGAATTGTAAGGCTCCCAGGCTTCCTAGGGACATAAACGGGCTTCTTCGTCGAGGACGCTACAAGTTTCTCTTTTCCTTTGTCCCCCCGAGGACGCTTGGTCCCGATAACATCGGCCAAGGAAGCCTCAACCACTGAAACGTTAACCAAGTAGAGTTTAGAAACAATCAATATAAGATGAAATATCGTGCAAGAACAGAAAGAGACACATACAACGCTTGGGATCAAAAAGGTCAGTGGTGATCAACCGCAGTGCCGCCAAACGCTCATCAATGGTTAGGTCCCTCCAATTGCATTCGAAGGGCCCGAGTCGAGGCCTCCTCCATTATAAGGGAAACATGGCACGCTCATACGACGTGCGAACCCAAAAAGGCCGGTCAGACCCCGACTCCTTAATGAAAACAAACTTATATTGCCATTCTTTGGGGTTGCTAACGGCATGCTCCAAAATCTTGGGGCGCCCCGAACGCCTGTAGTAGGTGATGAAGTAGTTATCCACCCAGCGAGGGTAGAAAAAATCAAAAAACAACCGGGTTGTTGCGACAACGCCGTCCCTCCTGCATTTGGCGACAAAGCCCAGCAGGATGCGCCATCCATTAGCACTAACTTGAATGGGACAAATGTTCCTGATGACCAGAAGATCTAGGACTGCAGGGTTGAAAGGCATCTCTATATCATAACCACCAAGAGCGTGCTCGCAAATCAGAAAGCCTCTTCCGTCGGTGTAGAGCGTGTCCGGCAGCGACGTCAGGTGACTCAGGGTGGAAATCTCACATCCCGACAACCGACGACGCGGCGATGACGCCATCAATTTTAGGTTGAGCTCCTCGAGTACGTGTTGGAGATTGTGCCCTAGGGCCAATCATTTTATGTAAATATGTTGTGAACATATTATTAATTTATGGAAGATAAATTAATGTGTTATCATGTTATTAGCATGTTTACTATGATAACGTCCATGATTAATTATGAGATAATTAATCTAAATTTGTCCCTGGTCGATTGTTTTCGTTGGAACGAAAATGAACTAAGAGCAGCATGACCTCGGTGCATAGAGATGCATGCACTAGATGCTGGGACGAGAGTCATGGTGCAATTACGTAAGGGGGTTACGAGTTGCTGGACTGACCCGGAGAGTCCTGCATGGGTTTAGTCATCAACTTGCCTCTCCTTGTACGCTTGTAGCGATGCGTTAGACCTGAGGTCATCATTATTCCGGCGTTGCAGTTGTCAGACTTCGGCTTAGTCTAACGCTGCCCGTAACAGGGTAGCCATAAGGGCTAAGTACGGGTTTGGTTGATTGCCGTGCTGAGGAATGTGGATTGGCCAAAATGGGATTTTGTCCCTCATTAGATGAGAGATATCTAACTGGCGCCCTCGATGAGTCTGTCCAGGAAAAAGAGTGGCCACTCAAGAATTGGGACTTACTCAGGGAATCGAGAAAGTTGTGGTTTGGATTATGGATGACTTTCCTGTGCCTAGTCCATGACCAAGATATCGTAGGACAATAGGATCTCTGACAAGGAGGTATTGAGGTTAAGTCGTTTTAGTAAAAACGATAACTCACGTGTTTTCGGTAGTTGTGATGGCTTGCTAGAGTCCGCTCACGACTTGTAGGTCATGGGGATGACCTGCTGCCAACTTCACGTGGGGCCTGCTGGGTCACACACGAGCAGGAACAGAACACCATTTGAAAGGGACACGAATTAGGGTTAATTCGTGGGTCACCCAGGTGACACGATTTAAGACACAGAGGAAATGTCTGGGACATTATGTCTTGTCTTAATTGATCTACAGATGTCATATTTAGATTTGTGGGACAAATTTAAATATAAATAATTGTTTATATAATTAATGAGATTAATTATTTACAATTAAAATATTAGGAAAATAATTCAGATAATGTTCCTAAGAGTTAGGAAATTATTGAATTATAAAATTCCTAAATAAAATGAGGAGGGTGGCGCCTCTTAGATAATATTTGGATAAATAAAATAGTTTTATTAATTCAAATAATAAGTTTGAATTCAAAAGATTTGATGGAGATTTCAAAAGATTTGAATTCAAAAGATTTGGTGAAGATCTCATCTCAGAATCTTTGGTGAATCAAAAATAAGGAAAGTTTTTGATTTATAAAATTCCAAGGAAAAGGGGAGAGTGAGATGGCGCATGAAGGTGGGTCCCAATGAGAGATTTGATCTCTCATTTGATTCTCCAAGATTGCAGTTTGAATTTAAATTAAAATATTAAGGTAATATTTTAATTATAAATTCAAGTCCTAAAATAATTATATTATCAGAATATCTTGATTTTAGGAATAATTAAATCACCAAATTTTGATCTATAAATATATGGGCAAGTCGACTTGCCCAAGTAAGCAAGTATACAACCCTAGTTTTGATTTTCTTCCTCCTAGAAGAGAGAGAGAAAATCGCACCTTTGCACCCAAGAGAGAGAAAATTCAACTTTTCTCTAAGAGTTAGAGAAAATCGATTAAACTCCATAATTAGGGTTTGTGAGAGAAGAAAAGGCAAGAAGGAGTTCTTGTGGGGGGTTTCTTCTAAGCGCCACCTCGTTGTTGTTTCAAGAAGGAGTTCTTGAGTTCAGAGGTCTGTAGATTGGTCCCTAGTTCTTTTGAAGAAAAGAACTGAAGGCTAGCACCTCGGTGTTCAAAGAAACTGTTCGTGTGGATTACTGGTAGAGGGAGAACGCTGGGAGTGGGCTCCTTGGACTCGCCTTGTTCAACCATCAGATTGAAACTCGTGAGGTATACCACTATCTAAAAGTTTTAAATTCTGCTAGCGGATCCGTTCGGGAATTCTAGGACCTAGGCGCTTTTATTTATCGTTTTATCTTTTGCTTCCGCTGCGTTAGGCGCCTAGGATTCCCAACAGTGGTATCAGAGCCACGCTAGTTCTAGGATTTAAAACTGTTTATGTGTACATGTGATGTATGATATGTGTGTTTACCGCTTTCAATCACGTTTTTGGTTTTACAAAGTAATCCACCGAACAATTTTCTTGAAAATTCAATCTACAGAAAAAGGTGCAAATTATATGTATGAGATACATATAGAGTCGATTGGATCGACTGGAAAATTTTTCTTGATATTTTAGGCCAAAGTCGAAATTCCTTTATAATTATAGTTAAAAGTGTTTTAATTATAATAATTATAAAGGTGGCTGAAAATTTGTTAAAATTATGAATTTTAAAATTTTTTTGGGTCAATATTTATAAATTCTTGAATGGAGATTCATGGTATTTATAATTATTGACAAAAGGCCTAATCTCAAGAAAAAGGCATGTTAAAATTGCACAAACCCTAAATTGAACACAATTTTAAAAGGAGTTTTAATATATGTGTTGGTTACCGTGTTTGACATAATTGTATGAATTGTTCATATTTGAATTGTGTGGTGTTGGATATGGCTCTAGGAGGTTTATTTCGGTAAATACGGCCTGCGTGTCGTCTCCCTCTACTCTGGTGTAAAATTTACTTTTAGTTTATACCTCAATGTAACTGGGGTTTATTCACGTGTAATTTTATTTTTCCTTTTAGAAAGGTTCTCTCATTGGCTTGGGAGAATTCTAGGGTAGATGGGCCATATCTAAACACGTTGTTTGTTTTACATTTAGTTGTATGTGATGCGCTAGATGTATGTTTAGGGTGCGAATTTTAACATGCTAATTATATATATCGCGCTACAACCACGTATACGATACGAGCGTGGGATTTTGTATACGATACAAAATCCGGGCACATGTTTATATGTATGAGATACATGGGGTAATAAACATGTGGCATGACTCATTTAATTTTAAAAGGAGTTTTAAAATTAAACTATAAGACGAAACCTTTTTTAATTAATTTTAAAAAATCAAACCCTTTTAGAAAATTTAAGTATTTAATGTCATCGCTAAAACGCCCTGTCAAAATCTTGTTCATCGTGGAGCGGTGATCGCCTTCGCGACACGTATCTGCCTTGAGCTTGAGGAGACACGAGTGAATGGGAGTTTCAACACGATGCCCATTGAAATCTTGGTTCTTTGAATACGGTGATCGCCTCCGCGACACGTATTGCAGTTGGGCCTTGATGATATGGGGTTGGGCTTCGGCCTCATTGTTTCGAACCTAGCCATTGACATGTTTTACCTAGTGACTTAATGGGGTTATCAAAACGGTTTTGGACCTCAAGGCATTAGATGGGATAAACATGCCATAATAAGTATCATAAGATGATACAGTCCCATAAGGATCTAAGAGTCACATGGAGATGTGATTGATAAGGAGTTACCTACCTAGATAACTAAAGGGTGCATGATCGCCTACGCGACGGTAAACTTTAGTGAAATATGGATCTTAGCCACTAATAATAAATTTCACTGGGTTTTATAAAATGGTGGATACAATTTTATTTTTCCTGCTAATTAAAGCTTTTCATATCTAAATTGTAGAAATGGCAACGAACGTTCAAACACTATCACTGCGATCTGTCCTTGAGAAGGACAAGTTGACTGGGACTAACTTTCTTGACTGGTACCGAAATCTGAGAATTGTTCTCACCCAGGAAAGAAAGCTCTATGTACTAGAGAACCCCATCCCTGAACAGCCTGCTGCAAACGCTCCAAGAGCACAGAGAGATGCTTACGAGAAGCATCAAAGTGACTCTGTGGACGTTGCCTGTCTTATGCTGGTAACCATGGTTCCCGAGATTCAAAAGAACTTGGAGAACAAAGGGGCATATGAGATAATAACACATCTCAGGGAAATGTTCCAAGTACAGGCAAGGCAAGAGAGATTTGAGACAGCAAAGGCTCTATACTCTTGCAAGATGGCAGAAGGTGGATCTGTTAGTGCCCACGTCTTGAAGATGCAGGGGTACATAGATCACCTTGCCAGGCTGGGTTTTCCCATTGTGCCAGAGCTAGCGACGGATTTGATCCTGAATTCGCTACCTAGAAGTTATGACCAGTTCGTCTTAAACTTTAATATGAATGGCATGGAGAAGACCGTTTCTGAACTGCATGGGATGCTAAAGACTGCTGAGGCATCTATTAAGAAGGCGCCTAGCACTGTCTTACTAGTTCAGAACAAGGGAAAGGGTAAGGGCAAAGGAAAGAGGAAAGGAGACACCGAGGTTGGTGGGACCAAGCCTGCGGCTAAGCCTAACCCGCTGCCTGCCAAGAAGGCAAAGCCCAATAAGGATACAGTCTGTTTCTTCTGCCAGAAGGCGGGACACTGGAAGAGAAACTGTAAGCTGTTCTTGGAAGATCTGAAGAAGAAAAGCGAAGCCTCTACTTTAGGTATCTTTGTTATAGGCGTTCACTTGTCTACTCCTACCACTTGGGTATTGGATACTGCTTGTGGTTCTCACATATGTACTAATGTGCAGGGGTTGAGAAGAAGTAGAAAGCTGAGCAGAGGCGAGGTGGACCTACGTGTGGGCAATGGAGCAAGGGTTGCTGCTGTTGCTGTAGGAACATACGAGCTAGTTTTGCCCACTGGGCTGGTTTTGTTATTAAACAATTGTTATTATGTACCATCTCTTAGTTCTAACATTATATCACTTTCTTATTTGGATAAGGAAGGATTTATTTGCATGAATGGAAATGGTAGATGTTCAATTTATAAGAATGATGTCTTATATGCTTATGGTGATCTGCATGATAACCACTATATCTTAAAATTGGAACAACGACATAATAACGAAATCTATAACATTGATACGAAAAGGATTAAGACTAACGAGTCTAATCCTACATACCTTTGGCATTGTCGTTTAGGCCATATAAACGAGAAACGCCTAGAGAAGCTCCATA